>JAQGAO010001613.1:0-23523 GCA_034697705.1 Ommatoiulus sabulosus | reverse complement strand
ACTTGTGTGAAAGGGAGATAAACAGTACGTGTACTGTATTATGTCAGAACCAAAAATAATTCCTACATCTCTAAATACAGAGAAAAAGATCGAAATTCCTGACACCCTTAAATCGAAAACAAAAACAAGAAACGAGGTATATTTTACTGTTTCTCCTATTCTATTGCTAGATCTAATATCTTACTGCTGAATGTACATATGTATGCGTTATAAAGCTTTGGTTACAGTATATGCTTTTTATCAATAAATGCTCTTCTAAGATGTAAACGTCATCCATTAATAATAAAAAAAATACATTTTGGAGATGCATTTTTCCCATCGCTCAAAAAACGTTTAAGCCAAAGCATTTCTGACAGCCTGCATGGGTGCCCTGCACCCTGCTCAGAGAGTGTCCTCTGAGCAGCTTTTACAGTTGTCTGTCCATTTCTAAACTTTTTAATTCAACTCATACACCGAACGTTTGGACATTAGTTGGAAATTAAACATTTCACGCATTTCTGCTTTTGAAATGCCTTCAAAAGTATAGATCGCTGCTGAGTCACTATTTTTTCGGAGTCCAGCATTTTTCTTTCAATTCTTAAGCACGTGTAATTTTTAAAACATATCTTTTAATGTTGTTCAGGGATGACGGAAGAATTTTTTCAACAAACTTCATTAATGCCCATAGTCTTTTTTAAAAAAAATTGATTGTGGATACTTGATGAACACACCTCGTATGCATGAAAGAACCTCTGCTTAGTATGAAATATGCAAATTTAGAGGCAATTAAGGTTTACATAGCAAATCTGCAATTATGACATGGGACAAAAATGATCAATAAGCATAAATATCATGACGAAATCTGTAATACAGTTTAACACGCACTACATAAAATAATAGATTAAATTTGACAATTATGAAAACACGAAAATTTCGCAATAAATGCAGTTGCATAATATTTGGCACATACTGTACAACTTTTAGAAAATTCTCTATTTGTTCCCCTGCCATTTTGTTTTCCAAAAATCAATAAATAATATCTTAAGCAGTTGAATTGCATGTTAAACCAATTTCTTTTTTATTTAATAATTAATGCAAATTACCTTTTGTGCGAATTGACGTACGGTGCGACTTGGCATTTGGTGTAACGTAAGAAGACAGTTGTACTGGACTAGTTGACAACAGACTGTTCTGATGTAGATTTCGCTCGAACATGCTGTACGATCATTGCTGCGACATCTTCATGTCTCGTCTGCTTCGCCCAATCCATTGCAGTCATTCCAATGTTGTTTTTGGCATTGATATTGGCTCCATAACTTAGTAGCACACTAGCTGCACCCACGTGACCGCTCTCAGCGGCCCACATCAAGGGTGTGTCACCCTCGGTGTCTTTAGCATCGATGCATTGAAGAAACTCCTCTTCAGATTCCAAAGATTCTCGCATTTTATTAAGAATCAGCCTTATTATGTCATCGACTCCTGAAGACACCGCCAAGTGCAGCACTGTGTCATGGTTGTTCCTGTCACACGCGTTGGCACCATTGTCCAGCAAAAATGAAACCACGGCCGTTTGGCCTCTAAGACAGGCAATGTCCAGCGGTGTCTGACCCTCGTGATTCTTTACACCGATGTTAGCCCCATGTTTCATCAGAATTCCTACCACATCTAAGTGCCCACCAACGGTTCCCCATGCTAACGCCGTGTTTCCGTCTTTTCCAGAGTTGTTGATGTCCTCGATATTCGATTTGGTTTCTGAAACGAGTTTGCTGCGGAGTCTTTCTTGAATCGTTGTTTTAGCTTCTTGGCTATGGCTGAGCACCGCCATTCGCAATGTCACATCCTGCTTTTCATCCTTGAAGTTTATGCCGCCGTCGTCCAGCAGCAGATTGGCCAGTTCTGCGAATCCATGAATGGCAGCAACATGCAGTGCTGAATGATTAAACTCCTCTTCAGGAAATACTTTTCCCCCGTGCAAGATCAGGGACTTGGTGCGTGTGATAATTAAACCATCCACACCTTGCTCTTGCTCTGGTTCATCATCAGAAAATTTGCATATCTTGAACAAAGCCACGAAATGGAGCGAAATGTAGATCGACTTGTCAGTCGGGACGTTGCCGGGGTCTGGTGGTAACGACAACTTGAAAACGACGCATGCCCGTCCTAAATGCTTGGCATTGTAAAAAACACTGCTTCCATCTTTGATAACGGAATTGGTAAGAGGTTTGGCTCCCTTTCCCAAGTTTATCATAAAATTAAGCAATTTTTTGCTCTCCAGGGAGGATCTTGCATTGAATGCAGATTCATCAGATTCCAAAAGAAGTTGAGCATCTGCCCCATTCTCGAGCATGTGTTGCACAACCATGGTCTGCTGATGCATTGCTGCAAGATATAACAGTGACATTGTTCCATCTGCTGACGAGTGAATGTCTGCACCCATCTTGATTAATTCCATGGCAGTCTCCTCATGCTCGTTCATGACTGCCAGTGCAAGAGGCGTGCGATTGTCTGCATTGACCGAGTTGATGTCAGATCTTATTTGAGACTGTGCACGTGATGCCTTTTCTCGAAGCAGGGCCTGGACTATTCTGAGGTGTCCTTCTTTGGACGCGCAATGCAGAGGCGTGTTGTTGCGGCTGTCTAAAGCATTTACATTTGCTCCATTTTTAATCAGAACTAGAGTCGCAGCTTCGTGACCTATTTCTGAAGTTAGGTGGAGTGCCGTGAGTGACTTTCTACTTGTTCCATTGGCATTGGCTTGCTGCAATCCTGTAACGCCGCTGCCTGAGCTTGGACCTTGAGTATCACATGACTTGTCTTTATTTAAGATGAAATTATCTGAATTTACATTTATTCTGGATGCTTCTGCATTGACATCTGCCCCAGACTCCAACAAGACTGCAATGATCTCGGCTAGACCACCTTGCGCTGCTCCATGCAAGGGAGTCACACCAGAAGTTGTGCGTGCATTCACGAAGAGTCCATGCTCTAGGAGAATTTTAACAATCTTAGCATTTCCAAACATTGATCCAAAGTGAAGATACGTAAGTCCATCCTTTAAAGTAAATGTGATGTCTGTGCCACTTTTCAGCAGTAGTTCGACTATGTCATCAAACATGTTAAGAATGGCAATGTGGAGTGCTGTATTCGTGTTCTCGAAAACTGCGTTGATGTCTGCGCCAGCATAAAGAAGGAATTCAACTGTCTTGGTCATGCCATGTTTTGTTGCTAAGAACAGCGGCAGCATGCCACCGGCGTTTGCGATGTTCACATTTGCTCCAGCTATGATCAAACATTGCGCGATGTCATAGAATCCGTATTCACAAGCGGTAAGTAGCGGTGTTTGGCCCTCCTGATCCACGACATCCATGTTAGCTCCTTTTTCTATCAAAACTTTGACACCATCATCAAATCGGCTGATGACAGCGAGATGTAATGGGGACTTCCCATCATTTCCAGAGCAATCAATATCCGCTCCTCTTTCTAGAAGTTCTTGCAGGAATGCTGTATTAGACTTTAGCATAGCTTTGTGGATAACTGTCTGGCTTCCTTTGTCCATTGCATTTACATCAGCATTATGCTCCAAAAGCAAAAGGGCAATGCTGTCGTAGCCTTCTTCAGCTGCTAGAAGCAATGCTTCGTGTTTGGCTTCACCATCAATTACAGAAGCTCCTTGAAGAAGTAGAACAGCTATGTCGAAAAATCCATGACTTGCAGCGATGTGTAGTGGTGTTAGATTTTGTTTGTTTCTGGTATTAATTGACGTGCTGCTATGTGTTAATATTCTGACCACATCTGTATGTCCCATCTCTGCAGCAAGATGTAGTGGGGTGTCTTTGTTTTTTGTGATGGAATTGATATTGACGTCTTGTATGCGTAGTAGAAACTCTACAATATTGCAATGTCCATTCTGTGCAGCAATATGCAGTGGTGTTTCTTCGGTTGTGTTGACACAGTTTACTGTTGCGTCATGAATCATCAACATCTGCACAATGTCCATCCTTCCAACACGAATGCTGACGTGTAATGGTGTATTGCCGTCTTTTCCAGCTTTGTTGACGTCAAGGTCTAATTCCAAAAGAGTTTCTACAATTTCAGCGTGATTACTCAGTATAGCTTCATGAATCAAGCCATTTCCGTCCTTGTTTTCGAGATTAATTTCAGCGCCTTTGCTTATCAACAATGTCATCATGTCAGCCTGTCCGTTACGACAAGCAAAAAACAATGGGGTTTCATCAACGACATCTTTCACATCGACAATGGTTTCTTGGTTCTCCAGCAGCATTTGCGCTATGGCCAGGTTTCCTTTTAGTACTGCTAAATGCAGCGCAGCTTGCATTTCAATTCTGGAACAGCTGTTCACATATGCACCATTTTTCAGCAAGAAGTTCACAATCCTATCATCGCCAATATTTACTGCTAGATGCAGTGGCATAAAATTATCCTTATTTCCCAAGTGGTTAACATCTGTCAAGTTGCTCTTGACCAATTCCTCAACGATTTCCAGATAGCCATTGGCCGTGCTGATTTGCAGAAATTGTCTTTCGTTGACTTCCGTGGCGTTTATTCTACCATGGTGCTCTGCTAACAATTTTTTAACAGAATATAATTGACCTGCTTTGACCGCATTATGCAACTCTGAAATAACATTTTCGGATGAAACATTTATATTTACAGAGCAATCATTCGGCATTGGAGTTGAGGCTTCGGAGCTGCAGCTTCCTTCCTGGGCATTCTCAAAATCAACATCTTGTTGAACTGCTTTTGTTTGCTCTTCTGGAGCAGCAACATGCTCATGACCAGTCCTCTGTTCCAACAAGATATTCATCAAATCACCATCCCCCACTTTTTTAAGGTAATGTGCAGGGGTGAAATTGAAAGCATCAGCAACATCAACCTTTGCCTTATATTTTATCAACATCTGCAACATTTTGATTTTGGTGGTCCTTTCAAGATGAAATCCATCGTTTGGGGATGTCTCGTCGTAGTCTGCGCTGTTCATTGCACATGCCAGATGAAGAGCAGTTTTGAGTTGATATCCTCTCAGGTTGACGTCGCAGCCATTTTTCAACAAGCATGCCATGGCCTCCAATTGGCCATACTTAATGGCGTAATTGAGGGCGGTGCACTCTTCGTCATCTAGAACATTAAGTTCCGCGCCATGATCGATCAAGAGCTGAACAGCGTTGGGGTGATTCGATATTGCAGCCAAGTGTATTGCTGCAATTCGCCGCCAGGAGAATGCGTTGACATCTGCTCCATGTTTCAGCAAGTACTCCGTGATGCCCGCGTTGCCTATTCGAACACTGCGGTGAAGAGGTCTTGACATCGCAGAATCTGGCGCGTTGACATCAGCGTTTTTTTCGATCAGCTTACTGACAACGTCCAAGTTGCATTGTTGAATGGCATAATGTAGCACAGTTGCACCGGTGTGACCCGTCTTGTTCACATCAGCACCAAACTCTAAAAGAAGGTCGACGAGTTCAAATTTCTCTTTTAAAATTATATATAATAACGGCCAACTATCGTGGCTAACACCTGTTCTTTGAGGTACACTAACTGTCACGTTGACATTGGCATCTTTTTGAAGCAAGTACTTTGCAACGTCGGCATGGCCGCGTTGGGTGGCAATAAAAAATGGAGTATGACCTGTAGTCACTGCTTGATCAATGTCCAAACCTGCTTCTACCAGCAGCTCGATGATGCCAAGCTGTCCCATAAATGCCGCAAAATGCATCGCGTTCCATCCATTGACATCCATGCTCTCTATCCTAGCCCCTCCATCAATCAGACTTCTGGCAACTTCGACATTCTCATATTCCATCGCTATTTGCAATGGTGTCATATTGCATTCATTCAAACTGTTCAGGTTTGCACCTCCAATAATCAACTCATCGACAATTTTGGAGTTCTTCTTGCTACAAGCCAAGTGAAGCGGAGTTTCCTCTCTCTGATTGCTCCTGTTGACATTGGCCTTAAAGGAGATGAGCAATTTTACCATTCTGAGATCTCCTGTCTCGATGGCTGCATCCATGGGGGAAAACGGGCATTTTATGTCACCGCATGTGTTAGCGCCAGCTTTCAGCAACATTTCAACAATATCGTGATGTCCATTGAATACGGCTAAAAACAGAGGTGTTACGAGTTTCCGGTCTGAAGCGTCCAATTCTGCTCCATTTGCATACAAAGCCAGTATGGATTGAATTTGTCCATATATTGCTGCAATGTGGATTGATCGCCTCTCGATTTTGTCTTTATTTTCGGTACCAGCACCGTACTGAATCAGGAGCCTGATTATATTGGGGTGGCCAAACATGGTGGCCAAATGTAGCGGGCCTCTGAGCTGACCATCAGCAAAATCAACATCTGCTCCTTTTTCCAAAATGCATTTAGTAGACCTGATATGTCCATTGATCACCGCCCGGTGGAGAGGGGTAGAACCATACGGACACGTGGCGTTGACATTGAGACCTTGATCAAGCAAGAATGACATGACTTCAGTGCTGTCATTATCGGATGCAATGTGAAGAGGGCTTGAAACACTGAAATCTGATTCCATCATTTTCATCCAATGATACAAAAACTTGGTCGATTTTAATTTATCGGATTGAATGGCAGTCTCAAATTCTTCTTGGATGGTGGTTGTGAAGAGATCAAGGCTGAAATTCCGGGTATCTCGTGTATCCTGCAAGACCTTCGTTTCTGATATCAGTTTGAACAATTCCACTTTGCATTGTTTGTTTTGCCAATATATGGATTCTTTGATGGTATTAATTTGGTTCTTGTGTGCATCGGACATGAACTCCATCAAATCAGCATGAAGATGGTCTCCAAGAAAGTTCAGCAAGATGATCGTGCTTCCTGGATTGCTCAACATTTTTTTTATTTCCAGCAAAGCGTTTCCATTTTGAGCTAAAATCTCAGCAGCGCAAGTGACAGACTTGTTGATGTGTTGATTTAAGGTGTCAGTAAGAACATCGCCATGGGCTAGATAATTTCTGAGCGACTTGTTGAGCCTAGGAATAGTTTTATCATCTAGATGCACGATGGAATCTTGGATTAGGCTTTCCAGCTTCCAAAAAACTACAGAGGACGAGATTTCTTTTAAAGTTGTCATTGATTTAAGCACGAGCATTTCTTTAAGTGCTGCAAATGTTGCGTCATTTTTGTAATTTAGACTGGTTGGATTTTTAGCGTCCATGACAAGCCCGGCCATGCATTCTTTGAGGACCAGAATGTTGTCCAAAAACGCTCGGTCAAAATGCTTTTCAACCTCTTCAGCAAAGATTTGATTCAGACAATTTGCACAATCTTGGCCGAGTTGTAATGTCTTAACAAATTCCTGGAAATTGGCAATTGTGTCAGAGAATCCTTTACCTCCTGATAATGCTTTTAGCACTTTGTCATAAGGGTCGCTCACATTCCTAATAAGTGCATTTTTGCACCCTTGTCGATTTGAGTGATATACAGCCCACTGTTTCACTTTTTCGGGACTTTCCAGTTGACTCACCAAACCATCGAAGTCCGTTTTACTTAACTTGCCGATTCCGTTACAAAGTAACTCCAGTCTGTATTTTGCAAAATGGATGGATTGCTTACACTTAATTTGGCTTTCAAGATGATCAAACTCCGCAACCATAAGTTGTTGTTTGGCGACATCCATGGCCTTGCCAAGAATGTTGTTCAATACGTTTATGGAGTTGAGGGCTAAAATAACTTCCCGGTGAAAGTCGTTAAGAAAGGTTTGGAAAGGTTTTTCGTAATCTTTCTTCAAGGTCATCAATTGAAATAAACTTTCTTCGGTTTGGGGTTCAAAGATGAATTTGCTTAAATAGGTATGGAATTCTTCTTTTGGAAAGTTTTGATTTATGACGGCTCTTAGCATGTCCAGGTAAAATGAACTTGTTTTGGCTTTTGAAATGTAATTTCGTAAGTCGGAGTCAAAGCCGAATTTCGGTTTTTTCAGAAGATTCTTAAAGTCTTTGTCCATTGCCAGCTGCTCCATTATTTTAGCTTGAAAAATTTCTTCTAAATTGAGACTTCGTCCATGTTGACCAGTATTATTTTTGTATCCAGCAGATTTCAATTCGTGGTATTCTACAATGCCTTTGATACTTGACATTCGTGTTATGCTCGACTTGCTATCATTTTCAGGATATCCCAGAATACGAAACATTGCCGAATTCTGCGTTTCTTCTGTTCTGACGTTATTGGACTTGCTTATGTCGTGTATGTTCATGATCTGGTCAAATTCTCTTAGTTTCATGACGATAAGGATTTCATCAATGGCTTCCTTAATTTCTTGCAGTCTGCCATTGCCGCACTCTTTTTGAAGAGCTGCACAAATTTCTAGAATGTGACATTTCAACTGTTGCTGAGAATCGCAAGCATCCACCTGCAGCAGCAGTACTTTGATTTTGGCAACTGCTTCATTGTCACATGCAGCATCTTCTTCAAAATCAATTGGAATTTCTCGGAGTAAAGTTTTTAATTGTGAAAATTCCAATTTCCGTAGAAGCTTTGAAATAATTCGTTTGATTTTTCCGAGATCGTCTTGGACTTTTTTCAGAAGGTTGCAGCTGATTTCGTTGCCCTGGGTGATGGTAAACAGTGTGGAGCAGTGTGACAGCAAGTTTCGCAAACTTGCCATTCTGTCAATTGGCACTCCTGCATTTTGTAACATTTTTTGTCTGGCTTTTGATAGATGTGGAGTCTTATCCGTGACCTTCGAATACTCTCCAGTTACCTGCAGAGCTCTCTCAAAGACCAATTTAGCAATAGACAAGTTCTCGTTGTTGCTGCCAGAATTTGTTAGATCAAATGTTTGTGTCATTTCGATGTAATACAAGATTCTTCCCAAAGTGCCGATGTCTTTAAGTTGAGTGTAAAGATCTGTACATAAATCTTGGTCTGTTGAAGTAGCATTATCTGTAGTAATCTTGGGTTCTGGTCTAGTGTTCTTGTGTTGATCATTGTCAGCTGCTTTTCTTTTTGGTTTCCAACGCGTCTCAGGAACTTCATGGCTAGTTTTATCATTCTGTCCACTGTCTTGTCTTGTATTTGAGTCTCCTAAAATATATCCAGCTTGATCCATTACTTTCTGTTGATTTAATTCAGTTCTTGGATTCTTCATTTGCTTTGCTTCACCAATTTCCGGTTTTAGGACATTGTTGTCATTCGTTTGGTCATTTGTTGCAGTCTTTAATTTGTCATCGCTCACAAGTTCATATTGTTTTTCATTGTTCACTTCCGGTTTCTTTACAAGGTCTCCTTGTTTAATATTAGTCTTTTGCTTATGAATTCGACATACTTTTAACTCTGTACCACTTTTGCCGTTTTTTCTTGTCCGATCTTGGATATCCCGATCCTGACCAATGTTTGGTTCAGTGTTGACAATTGGAGATTTTCCATCACTAACTACTTGCGTTTCGTTTTCCTTATTTTTTCTTCTCAAATTTTCTTGAGGTTCCATTTTCTTTTTCGTGGCTTGGGGGTTGCTCATCCGATCTATCTCAATTTTTAGTTTTTCGAACGCTTTCAGCAACAGGTCCAATAGTTGATATTGCACCTTCCCAAAACAGTAGGTTCCGAATAGGGTTTTCATTTCATTTACCTTGTTTACTTGCTCTTTGATTTCGTTCCATTGCTGACTTCTGTCCAAGTAATCATTTTGGTTTAGCAACGCCATTTTCATATTTTGCAATTTGTCACTCATCGACCTGAATCTTGAATATTCAACAAGCGGAATGAGAAGTCTTGTCAAGGGCACTTCAATCTCTTTGAACACGGTCCTGGAAACATCGCGATGGACATCCATGAGCTCATCATACTTTTCAGCTACAAGTTTGAAGAAAACGAAGTTTAGAAGGTGATGGGAAATTCCCCTTTTAATTAGGAAGTGTTCTGTATATGTCTTGAAAGTTTTTAATGAAGCACAAACATTATTAAGGAGTTCATTTCCATTAAAACATTCTTCTTGTAGTTCCCATATTATGCACAAGAGATGAGGAATTCCTAGGTCCTCTTCTATTGGAGTTAGGTTGTCATTGACAAATTCCACATGGCTTAATTCCTCTAATGATACTGAAGAAAGTAATGATTTCACATCTTGATAGTCGCTTGACTTAATGGCATTGACTAGCTTTTTGGTGTCAATTCTTGCTGACAAGTCACTGTCATGTGGTTGATGATTGCATGGTGTGAGTAGTTGATCGTTGGCATCTTTTATGACTAGATGTGTTGTTTGTGGGTCTTTGTTGTCGCCAGGCTCGCCCTCAAATCTTTGGTTGTCATATTTCTTCATATTTCAGTTAGTGCAGGTTTCATCTTGTTTTGAATTTTCTAGACGGTGGCCACAAATTCCAAAGTCAACAAATATGCATAACCAAAAATGACCAGCAAATTTGTGGTCCCACATAATGCCAAAATTATTTCTATTAAATTTTGTAATATCCCGGATTATCACTCACCTGTCATGATGGAAAAAGCCACGTGAAAGCAGTAAATAAAAATCGAAAAGTAGATGGAGAAAGGGAGAAATTGCCGTCATGAAGAGCAAGACCGACTAATTAAACAGGTCCATCTCCAGCCGCACATATCAAGACATCTAATGTAGGTCAAGGTCGCTATCCATATAATTAAGGAATACCGCGACGACACTCCAGGATTTATTTCAATTGGCACCCTGCAATAAAAGCCAAAGTTGCAGATTTTGAAGTTACATGTACTGTATACTGTATATAGCCTTTCCAATAATATCGATATGTTCCAATGTAGTGGCATATCTAACTATCAATTTTAATGGATTAAAACCCAACTGGTTTTCTGTTTAGGGTCTCTGAATACGGACTTTAACCATTTTATCCACTTCGTGCTCAATTGCTACATGTATAGTAGATCAATAAATTACAGTGTACGTATGTTTCAGGTGACATTGTTGGCAAAATTTAAAACAATAGATTACTTGGTTGGCAAAATTTACTACAAAAATCCACTAGAATATCAAACGGATAAAAAAAATAAAGATTTTAATTTATTTAAAAGTAATGTGTGGAAAATTAAAAATGAAAATTTCAAACTTTATACAGTACATGCATATACATGTATAGCTACAGGTACAGGATATTTTCTTCTGGTGTACATCTTTAGAAAAAACTTTTTGTGCATAACTGCATCTTCATGTTAGATTTCTCAATTCTGAAGAGGGAATTCGGCAAAATGCTAATCGACGCAATGTTTCGTAATCCAAGGTCAGTTTTTTTTTCTAGCCCTCAAACCTCCAAAAATTTACATTAGTTATGACATTGAGAACCTTTGGCATTCGGAAACATTCAATTTCTTATTTCTGTTGAAGTGCCTTCTAATAAACGACATTACTGTACAATGTACTGTACTCGTGTTATAACCACATTTCTAATTGCTATTGCATGAAATGAGAACCTTCAGGCCTTAGGAAAGATTTTGATTATGTTTTAATTTCATATTTCAGATCAGAGAATCTGCAGTTCAACAGTACAAACATTTTGGCAACATTTGGTGTTTTTTTGAAAATAAAATGACGGTTTTTAATTAAGTTAAAATTAACGTGTCTGCAATTTGAAAATGTGTAATTCTCAATTTCTAGTTATTGCCTTTCTTTATCTACAGACAATATATTATATTAATATAATATACAATATATTCAGTTTTAATCACACGAACGAAACGTTCTCAAAATTGACCTTATAATACCCCATATTCCGAACTTATTCCCAATTGATCACGTTTGATCTCTTCACATTAAAGATTATTCTTGGATGTGAAATTCCCCTCGTTAACAAAAGTCCCAGGTTTTTAATCCCGCATAGTTGGTGCATACTAACCATACATGTAGGTAATTAACCGGAATGACCGTTATAGCAATGATATAACGGTAAGAACATGGAGGAATACGATATTCCTCCATGAATTTCAGAAATTGAATTGGTGGCCAAAAAATTGCTATGATAGTTTTTCAGAAAGACGAAATATATACTGTATATCTGTTAAATATGAAAACTTGCACTTACTTTCATCAAACTCACATAAACGTTGCCGAAACTGAGATAGTTGGCTATATTTGTCAACTGTGACCCGCTTTAATTCGGCGGAAATGCAGCCACGCCTTGTCGATTTTTGCTTAGCAGATTCTAGGCCTACGTTATTTGTGGATGTTATCTTGAAAATGGCAGCAAATGTGTTTGGTTGAATACACTTTCAAGGTTAATCGCATGCTGTCATAACTTAAATATAGGATCAGCTGACCACTAACTGTGCAGCTGGCGTGTGCCTCCACCGTTTAGCTCATTGCATATTCATTCAAGGAAATATTTGTAAAAAAAGTGTCGGTTACAAAAGCTTGTTTTAATGTACAGTAGGCCTACAGTACATTTATGTTTATCTTACAGGGGACGTTAGACAATATATAAATTCTCATTTGTGTAAAAAACAGATCAGCTACTATTTTTATCATTGATATTCTAAAAAATTATTTCACGAAAAAACAATAGCAATTAAAATACTAAAAAATTAAAACTTTCACACTTTTAAATATCTGCATGCCGATTTTATTATATTCCAAAAGTAGTGATTTAGACTTTCTGACTCAAGCCATTTTAGAATATCGTATTTTTTACTTACACTGTACATAAAAAGAAGCAGAGTGCGTGTAAAATTTAATAACCTAACCTTTTTCGAAATTCAGGATAATATGAAATTCATCACAAAACTATGGAAATGAGAAAAATTGTGGCATCGTTCCTTGGCCAAAGTACAAGGTCATATCATACCGTGAAAATATTTGCACGAATTAATTTAAGCACACTTACGTCCAGTATACATGTACTGTATGTACAGTGTACATGTACTGTATACTGTGTTTTAAGTTTGCATCCACGGAGTTTGATTGAGCATAAGTTGTTCCGGCATATTTCCTGGAATTATTTTTTGCTTCCGGTTGGTGACAGAACGTGGAAAAAATTCAGTTTGGCTAATTTTTGTAAATAATATCACATTTCTTGCTACATGTATTTGAATTGCCATGGAAAATATCTGAACTTTTACAACCTACAGTACATGTACTGTATGGGATGGACTGATTTATAAAATAATAATAAAAATCATGGATCCTTTTATATTTTCATGATCAAGAATAACTCAGGCATTTTCTCTTAATTCTAACACAACTTATGACTTCATTTACAATTATGGCCATTCAAGTAATAGGGAACTAAAGATACATGTACCTGTTAGTTTAGGACGCTTTTAATTGAGCTGGTTATGGAATTAAAGTAAAATGTACTGTATATCCAAAATTGCCATTACTTTTTCCGATGTTCAATATTTAAATCTTTTTTTTAAATAATAATAACAATTTGGAAGACTATCACCTTAGCAATCAATCATATCTAATATAATATTAATTGTATGCAGGTAAGTTTTTTTCCGGATTTATATGGTTTACTTGCAGACTGATGTTTTATTCCAAGACAGTTTTATTTCGAAAAGATTCCCTCAAATCGATTTATTTGCTGCAACTAGCAATGTTGACATCGACTCCGTATTCTCTCAATTTCTCAACAACGTCTTGCAAGTCATTTTGCAAGGCTAATGATAAAGAAGAATCTCCAGCTCTTGTCGTTATTGACAAATCTGCACCCATTTCTATTAATTTGATGGCAACTGCACCTTGGTCATGCATGATAGCGATGGCCAGAGGCGTTATGTTGTCAGCGGTGACTGCATTGATGTCAGCTTTCTGGTCGCTTTCCCCTTTGACCTGAGTGGCATCATTTACAAGTGCATCTACTGCCATTTCATGTCCTTGTTGGCAAGCAAGGTGAAGAGGCGTGCGTCCTTCTACGTCAGCTGCATTAATATTTGCTTTGTTCTTGAGCAGTGTCAGAACCACTTCCGAGTGACCCCTCCCTGCTGCAGCGTGAAGTGCAGTGTGTCCAATGGAGTTTGGGACATCTATTGCCAGGCCACTGGCAAGCAAAGTATTGATGATTTCGTTGTGACCCACATCAGCGGCATGATACAGAAGTGTGACGTCGTCTTCCAGAAGTCCATGAACGTTGGCCCCTCTCACCATAATATGCTTCGCCATTATTGTGTTCTTCTTCGTGATGGCCACTCTCAGAGGGGTGATGTTATGAGCGTAGGATGTATTTATGTCAGCTCTGTGTTCCAACAAGGCATCAACAATGTCTACATTCTGTCGGAGTGCGGCAATGTGCATCGGTGTGGAACCATCGGTCATTCGTGCATTAACGTTCAGGTCAATTTCCAAGAGCCTGCGAACGACATTGGCACTGCTGACCAAGCAGGCACAATGTAGGTAACTCATGTCGGCCTCCACCAACATGTTAACATCGGCATGGTTGCTCAGCAAAACGTTGACTGCTATTATGTCCATTCTGGTAATGGCGGCATGGAGGGCGGTGATGCCATTCTTGTCTCCAGCATTGACATCAGCGCCATTGTCAATCAGGAACTGCATGCTTTCCGCAGTTCCCATTTTGGTTGCTAGGAACAGTGGCAGTCTCCCTTCTCCATTGGGGAGGTTCACGTGAGCTTTAGCCAATGTGAGACATTTAATGATGTCATGGCATCCTTGCTCGCACGCCATGTGAAGCGGCGTCCGCTTAGCAGTGTCACAGGCATTGACATTTGCATAATTTTTTAGCAAAATATCAACACCTTCCACATATTCCTTCCACACTGCCAAGTGCAGGGCTGTCATACCGTTCTTGCATACACTGTTGGCATTGGCCCCATGTTTTAGAACTTCTTGGAGAATTTCAGTGTCCATTTGAAGTACTGCCAAGTGGATAGTTGCCCACTCTTCCGTGTCACAGGTGGCGTGTACATCAGCCCCACAATCCAGAAGCAGCCGGATGACGTTGCCATGTTGTTCTTGGACTGCTATCAGCAGTGGGGTGTATCCGTTAATGTCGGCCGAGTTGATGCGAGCACTGGTTTTGCACAAGATGTCAGCGATGTCATAGTGACCATTGAATACTGCAATATGAAGTGCAGAGCGCTTCTGTTTATTTTTGGCATTGACGTCTGCCCGGTTTTTTACCAGAATTTCCACAACTTCTGTATTGCCTCCTTCTGCAGCCAAATGAAGAGGAGTTTCAATGTCTTCTCTTGCCCAAAATGATCCGTCCACACCGGCGCCTTTGCTGAGCAGAAATTCAACAGCAGATCTGTGGCCGTGCTTGACCGCAACGTGCAGAGGTGTTTCGGATGCTTGGTTGACACAGTCGATGCTTGCTCCGTGGTTTAGTAGCAATTGTGCAACTTCTGTGTTGCTATTGTACATGCTATAGTGCAGAGGAAAATTCTCCTCTTTGCCTGTAAGTTTGGCAATGGTCTGGGTAGCGTCAGATCCGAGCAAAGTCTGAATAATTTTAAGATCGCCATTTAAGACGGCGACATGGATTGGTGCATCGCCATCTTTGTTGGCATGACTAACTTGAGCATTTTTACCAAGGAGGAGATCTACAACGGCTTCATTGCCCGATTGACAAGCCAGAAATAAAGGGCTCTTTCCATCGATGTCTTCAGCTTCAATGTCGATTTCTTTTGCAGTTGTTAACAGTTGTGCGATGGCTTTGTCGCCAGTTTGAGCAGCCAGATGCAGGGCTGTTCTTAGCTCATTCTTGGTTCTTGCGAGTACATCAGCACCGCTGTCACGCATGAACTTGACAATGTTAACGTAACCAAACTGAACTGCCAGATGCAAAGGATTCATGTCGTCACCATTTCTGATGTAGTTCACGTCTGCCTTGCCACTCTTGATTAAATGTTCAACAATGACTGAGTCCCCATTGGCCACGCTCGTATGCAGCAAATAATGGTTGTTGATATCTTTAGAACAGTCGTTGCTTCCATCGAGCAGTTTCTTGACTAAGTAAGGTTTGCCGTCATGTACTGCTTCACACAGCCTCTTTATGTAATCTCCGTCGCTGGTTCGACTGTCATCCAAAAGATCGAATGAACCAAGAGTTGCCTTCAAGTCTCTGTCAGGCATCACCAGTGTTAAGTTTTCTTTGTTGTCACCTAACTTAAAGTTGAGGCTCAAATATTCGCAGCATTCAGTGTGACCAAAACGCTCTGCAATTTGCAGTGGCGTGTTCTGCCATTCGTCTTTTGCGCTCGGATCCCCGTGGTGCATCAGCAAGACCTTGATGACATCAACATCACCGCTTTCGGCTGCATAATGCATGGGAGTGTTGCCGAAGTTATCTTTGATATTCGCATTTGCCTTCTCCTGAAGAAAGATTTTAATTATTTCGACTTTGGTGCTTTTGTCAACGTTACATCTGTCACTGAAAACGATGTCGTCGTACTTCCTGCAGCCCTGAAGACACGCAAAATGCAGAGGCGTCTGTCCGTACTTGTCCGTAATGTTAACATCGCATCCATGCTTCAGCAGTGTTCGAATCGCTTCTGGCTGTCCAAACATAGTTGCAGCGTGGATGGCTGACAAACAATCCTTGCTGGCGACATCCGAACCATGTCCAAGAAGAAGCTCCAACACGCTGCAATAACCCGACTCAGTTGCTAATAGCAGAGGGGTCCATTTGCCATAACAAACTACGTTGACGCTTGCGCCATTTATTAGCAAAGTTTCGGTCATGGCAACATGGCCTTGCTTGGCCGACAAGTGAAGTGCTGTCACCAGGTTGAAATCAACAGCATTGACATTGGCAGCATGTTGCAGAAGAACTTCAACCACTTTATGGTGACCATTTTTGGCTGCCAAATGCAATGGTGTTTGAAGATCAGAATTTGTTGCATCAACAGAGGCCTTACTTTCGAGAAGTTTGGTCACCACACGCAGTTGGCCAACGCAGGCTGCACAATGAAGTGATGTAATACATTCTCGGCTGGTTTTATTGACGTCAGCGCCGTATTTGATGAGGCTATTTACTAAATCAAGATCCCCATCTATGGATGCATGCATTAGTGGCCATTCTTCGGTAAATCTTGAATCTTCGTCATTGGTGGACTTCTTTTTGAAGTTGGTTGCATTAGCGTCGGCTCCATTTTCCAACAAAAACTTACAGAATTGGACATGTCCGTTCTCCACTGCATCGTGCAGAGGGGTCAATCCATGCTGCCCAGTTGCATTGACATCAGCATGTTCTTCCAACAACAGTTTGCCAATTTCTATATGGCCACCTTGTGCGGCGACGTGTAGCGCAGTACGACCATAACTGTCTAATGCTTCGATTCCAATACCTTTCTGGAGGAGCCATTTGACAATGCTGATATCTCCGACTTTAGCTGCGATGTGAAGAGGAGGTACCTCATCCTTAAATAATTTGTCAATCGCTGCACCCCGAGAGGCTAAGAAGTTGGCAATGTCGAGGTTCCCTGACAACAGGGCAATGTGCAATGGCGTGCAGTGCTGATGGCCCGGTGAATTGACGTCGGCACCTCCATCAAGAAGTAGCTCCACCACACTATAATGTCCGTATTTCACCGCCGAATGTAAAGGAGTGAACTCTGAACTTATGTTCCCATTGACCTTTGCATTCGCCCCTAATAGTTTGGCCACAATCACTTCATGGCCTTCTCGTGCTGCAAAGTGAAGTGGTGTTAAGAAGTCCTTGTCTGGAATGTCAATGTCAGTGCCTTCGCTAAGCAGGGCGCTAACTGCCTGCTCGTGTCCACTCCAGGAAGCCAGATGTAGCGGTGTTCTATTTTCACTGCTCATAGTGTTGACGTGAGATCCATGTTGAGATACGAGATTGATTATTTCAGATTGCCCGGTCATCGCTGCCCAATGAAGAGCAGTTAAGCGGTGAATGTCTTGAGCGTTGACATCTGCTCCGTAATCCAACAAGCGTGCTGTTGCCTTAGCATTACCATTTATCACTGCAAAATGCAGAGGAGTAAAATTGGATTGACCATCAGCATTTGCCTCATAGCCTTTCTTAAGAAGAAATGTGATGACTTCCAAACTGTCGCTTTCAATCGCTTGTTCTAGCTCGCGTCCCATTTTGCATTTTGATTGCGGCAACATGTCACGGCTTATGACAAAATCGGCCATTTTTAAATCATTAAAGCAAATCGCGTTATCCAGTTCTTTTTTCATCATCTTCAAAAATGCATCAATGCCCAAACATTCTGATTTCGCTGAGGTCTCAGAGCTTTTCTCTTGCCTGATCACTTTAAGTAAGTCAGCCTTCCAGACTTCATTCTTGCCATACAAGGAATCTTTGATAACCTCAATTTGATTAACATATTTGATGGAAATATGACTGAGGAGGTCAGTGTCCTGAAGACCGCCAATGATGCGATGTAGTAAGGTGATGCGTTCTGGATTCTCCATCATGTTCTTGATCTCAACCAGAGCGTGTCCATTGCTAGCCAAAATACAAGCTGTCAATAATACGGATTTGTTAACGTCTGGATTCAGCGTGTCCACAAGGGCATCTCCATGTGCTAAGTAATTACGAAGAGACTTGATTGAAACATTGGCTGTCTGTTTGCCCAAAAGACGGCTTGTCGAGGTCTCTATTAGCTTTTCCAGTCTCCAATAAACTCCAGGCGATATTTCCTTTAAAGTTGTCATGCATTTCAAGACAAGCATCTCCACTACTGCACTCATTGCTTCGCTGTTGAAGTAATCTCGCGAAGTTGCATCGAAAGATTGAAGGTCGAGTCCCAAAGCACTTTGAAGTCGAACCAGGGCTTTGATACTGCTATGAAAACTGTTGATGAAGTGTTGTTCTATTTCGTCTGAAAAACATTGATTTAAACACAATTTGCAGTCGCTCTCAAGAGTCAATTCCTTGGAGAATTCTTGAAAGCATTTCACTGTTTCTTGGAATCCCTTGCCTTCTGAGATCCTCTTTAGAAGTGTGTCATAAGGGTCCTTCACCCTGCTGACCTTTGTTTTGCATCCTTGTCTGTTTGTGAAATACTCATCCCACTGCTTGATATCGCCGTTTTTTTCAAGCTGCAGAGCCAAATCCTCAAATTCCTTTTTCTCCAGCTTTCTGATTCCGTTGCACAACAGAAGTAGTTTCTGTTTGGCCATATGGACCGATACCATTTTAGCAAACTCCTCTTCAAGTTGGTGGAATTCAGTTGTTGTAAGCTGTTCTTCGGCTCTTCGCATCGCATTCTGGATGATGGATGTTAGGACCTGTTTGGATTTTGCAGTACCAATCCTCTCTTGCTTGAAATCGCTGAGAAATTTCAAGATTTCCTTGTTCGGACCAATTTTCAGTTTCATTAACTCGATCATTTCTTCTCCAGAAATAACTTCATCTAGAAACTTGTCCAATAGAGTACTTTGCTCTTCTGAGGATATGCTCGAATTTGCCAGGTTTGTGAGTAAGAGCATATAAAAAGAATCAATTTTGCTGTTTGACGTGTATTCTCTGAATTCCGAAGCGAAACCATACTTTGGTTTCTTCAGCATTTTCTTGGCCTGTGCACCTGTAGTGCTGTTAGAAAGCAGTTGGTCCATAACTATGCTTATAAAACAATCTAATTGATCTGCATTTTCTGGTTTTATGCACTTGTTTCCCATCAGTTGATTTGCGTGGAATTCGTCAATTCCTTTCGCACTTGCAAGGTTTTTTATGCTAGAAAGAGTTGAAATGCTTTTGGGTCTTACAACAAATTTAGTAGTTTTCGGCTGGCCCTCATTGCAAGAGCCCACTGGCTGTTTAAGAGTCTCTTCGCATCTTCTTATCACTTTGTTTATGGCCTTGACTCCCATGGCAAACTTAATTTCTTTTGCAGATTCTTTAACTTCTGTAAATTCAAAGGTTGCCAGCTGTTCCAGGTTTTGGCAGATGTCGTCAAAAACCAGTTTCAAACCCTTGTAGTTACTGGCATTTAGAATGCTGTTGATGTAGTCCTCATTGCCCACATTTTGGCAGTGTGGAACAATGTTGCTGTTTAATAACCAGATTTTCAGTTGCAAGAATTCAAGTTGCCAACGGACTTTCAGAAGCAGACGTTTTATCTTCGAGAGATCTTGCCTAACATTTTCCAACAACTCCCCATCGGTGGCGTCGTCTTCGTCGTCTTGAGTGAAAGCCAAATATGTGGAGCAATGCGAGAGTAGATTTCGCAGACTCGCAATTTTTTCAATAGGCACTCCAGCTTTGTGCAGCAATTCGGTTCTGGCACTCGATAGGTGCGGAGTATCCTCAGTGCTTTTCAGATATTCTCCGGTAACCTGAAGGGTTCTTTCCACGAGTATCTTATCAATTGGATAGTCGATAACTGGTGTAATTTCTCCAGTGACCGCCAAGTCTATGTAATGTATAATTCTGTCCAAAGTGCCAATGTCCTTCATAATGGCATATAGATCAGAAGTTGAGTTCTTGTCAACTGAATTGCTGCTCTCTTCAGAATGCAAACCGGATGCATGGTCACTGATAGGCAGACCTTCGTTGAAAATCTGATCTTTAGCATTTATTTTAGCCTGTCTTGAGCTTTTGTTTCCACTTTGTTGTCTTGTGGTGTCTTTGTCACTTTGTTTGGCAGTTTTCTTGCCACGTTTTGCTGATATTGAGCCTTCAACAGGTTCATCATTGGTTTTTGCTTCTGTTTTCACGACTGTTTTGGGAGGTTGAGCTTCTCGCGAACGAATAAGTTCTTCTTTCAATTTTGCAAATGCTTTAATTAGACAATTTACCAAATTAAGTTGAATTTTCCCAAAATTGTAATTTCTGAAAAGCGCCTTTAATTCTACAAGATTTTGCTGCTGTTTCTCAAATACATTCCAGTTTGTAACCAGTTCCTCGATGTTATTTTGCGTCAAAAATGCACGTTTTATCCGAATCATGTTGTTATTTAACGACACGAATCTTGAGCACTCTACAACCGGAAGCAGAATACCAGTCAAGTGAACTTCAATTTCCTTGAACACAGCTCTAGAAATGTTGCAGCATTTCTTCAACAAAAGTTCATATTTTTCAGCCACTAACGAAAAAAAGATGCAGTTCAAGTAATTGTGGACGAAGCCGTTCTGGATCAGGAAGTCTTCAGCATACTGTTTGAAATACTCCAAAGATGCGCTCACCAAGTCCAACACCACTTCTTCGTTGGTATATTGCTCAGTCAGTTGCAGAATGCTGGTTATGAATTTAAGAAATTCGTTATCGTCGCATAGCAGTTTACGAATTTCTTCAGGAACCTGATGTGCTTTAAGCGTGCCTTGAGCGACGTTGTCCCCATGTTCCAGTGCAGTGCCTGGAATGTCAAACGGCCAATTTGACGATGACTTCAGTGATGATGTTACCTCCTCAACATTGTTTGTTTCAGTTGCCATGATCGATTGTTGGTGATGTCAGATTTTTGGTGGTTAAATGAGGAGAATTAATCACATGATTTGCAAAATCATGCAAAAGCTTGTTCAAAGTCTTCTTCAGTGTCCTTTGTTCTTCTCTTGTTTCCGCTTGTAACTTCTTCACAAATCATGGCTTGCAGAGTTTTTATGTATTTTCAAAAATTTAACATCGTTAACACAATTATTCCAGGGATGTTTACATCTGGCTTTATCAATTAAAGGTCATTCTGCATTCGACCTCTACCCGTTCTTGAAAAGATCGTTGAATTCCAAGAACTCCGTTAATTCAAGATATGTCTTCTTTTCTATAGTCAATACGGCATGGAAATGTTTTAGAAAAAGAAATTTTGTTCGTATGATTTCGAGTTGCAGTATTTCCCTCGTTATCTGCCTGAAAATTATCCAAAACATAATTTTATATCTATCCACAAAACATTTCCAAGCTAACTTTAGAAATTTGTAGCCATTTGCAAATCCAAATGTAAGATGTTATTTAGTAATGCAACAGTAAGGAAATTTTTCAATCATTTTTGAAGGACACATTTATGACAATTCAAAATTTGTCAAATGAAAATACTACACTTTGAACACTCGGAAACACACTGTATGAAATGAACTCAGAAACACGCTAGATTAACGTTCAGTCCAATTATTACTGAACTCACCTGCGAAAGTTCTTTGTTTGATTGTTGTGATGAATAAAATGTACTGTGCATGTACTTCAACATGCAATATTTCTGTAAATCATGGCAGTTGTCAACAGGATTGTGTTGAGTCACATGAGTTCCTGCCGATATGCAGTAATCTATGTTATCGTGTCGTCACAGTAAGATAAAAATACATGTACATACTGTACATGTAACAGAGCCTTGATTTGATAACGCGGAAATGATAATACTGTATCAGTAAACTGTCGTTAATCTAACTTATTATTTTATAGATAACGTTTTAGTAATTAATTGTTTTGAAAATTTCTCTCCATTAATATCGACCATGTGATCATCGGTCAGCATTAACATTCCGCGTGTACTTCTGTAATTTGACCTTGAAATCAGTATAAATTGTAATTCGATTTTTTTTTTTTTGGTTTTGTAAATTCTGTCTTGCTAGGTTGAGCTGTTTCATTTCAATTTCAGAAATTGCTCAAGCGGTTAGTCGATACATGACCTACCTGTTTCATCATCTTTCATCATGTCAGTGGGTAGCCTAATACTAAGGAGGCTAATTGAACCTCGCTTTGGTAGGGATGCCATGTTCTTGGTAAAGTCCAAAATAATTTCTTCGAATTTGCATAACGTGAAACGATCCATCGTGTTTCGTCCTCGCAGACTTACAATATAGTCTACTCACTTAAATTGTAGATCGGTTGCAAACGATGTTTTAAAAATCAAGTTGTCAACACCGCTGTCACTAGAAAGGAGAACTGGGTTCGCGCAGTTAATGAGGCAGACGAATTAACTGGACATCATGATTTCTATCAACGTTTGAAATCTGATTACTTATCCAACTTGCACATTTTCGAGGATATACATGTAAGAAACCCAGGGTCCACTACTAATCCAGTTTTGGAAATCGCTAGGTGAGTCAACTTCTGGTGACTTGTTGAGGTGCTCGTCTACGGGCACGTGTTTCGCACCACGTGTATGCCGACTCCGTGTCGGTACCTTTGATGTTGAAACGCCCAGAACGAGTGAAGTGTTTAAAGGGACGATTGAGTGAACGAGAAAAAAAAGAACTAGTTTACTCAAGAGAGTAAGTGAACGACAGTGGACGCTAGTTCACTTAAGTCCGGTTAGAACTAGTAAACGATGAACTAGTTCACGTTGGTGAGTGAAGTAGGAGTGAGTAACTCAGTTAAGTGAACGAGGTTCCCCATCGTCCCTTTCACCTACGCGGCGCGGCGAGCACATGGCTAGGGGCCATCCAAAAAAGACGTCCGGCCAAAGGGGGGAGGGGGGTATGTGAAAATGGGACACAGGCGGACGGGGGAAGCTCAAGGAAAGTGGACGTCCGGATGTCAACTTGTACTTAAGCTGCCCCTGTTGGCCTATGGCGGAAGAGTTCATTTTGGCCTTTAAAACTGGGTGGTTTGGTATTTTGTAATGGGAAATGCCCTGTTCATTATAATATTCTGTAGGTCTGTGGTTCACTAATGGTAATATTTTCAATGTAAAAATTTATAAAGAACATATTAAAAA
>JAQGAO010001612.1:0-23523 GCA_034697705.1 Ommatoiulus sabulosus | reverse complement strand
ATTAAAACTTTATTAGAGTCAAATGAATTCATCATGAAATTTCCAGGTTTTTGTACTTTTGAGCATCAAAATTTGCTGATATTTTATACCAACTCAGAGTAGAGCATGGTAGGAAAGACCTTATTCTTCCATCTAAATATAGATAGTTTGATTACGCTTTTTTTTGTTAGGATCACCACTTTATGGTAATTTTATTGACTAAAGACAGGTTGCATATTAATCTACCTGTACATGTATTACACCATGAAATGGTGTAATACATGTACATGTAGATTAATATGCAATTGAGGTGTCGGCCAGAACAATTTATAAGATTTTGAGTAACATTGTCAATATTATATACTGTAGTTTATGTACTGTAAATAAGGTAAAACTACTAGTACAAGTTCTGGGAGGGGCTACCTTTGGATCGTTACTCGGGTCTTAAGTAACATGATTAAAATTTCAGTACAATTAATATTCTGTAATGAAACTAGTATAGAACTTTACCACAAAAAAATAATACTCATCATAAACATAAAACTCAATTTGTCTTACCTTGATAATGTGGGAATGAATCGATTATTTGAAACATTCCAATTGCGAAAATGATCGATCGTTGTGTATAGCAACGTATGGCTAAAAACGTTTTTTTTGTGATGATCCCAAATGGAAATACGATTATACATGTAGATGTACATGTAGATGCATTAGAAATAATGAAGGATATGGAGCAAGTGTATCGGAATTCCTAATTTCCCCACCACGTTCTAATACGAATTTCTAAAAAATGTAGTAAGCAGAGCTCTTTTGTTTGTACGCAATCAGAGTATGACGCAATTCTAATGACGAGTTTCAAAGGTCATTGACTAAAATATGCAATTATATTGCACCTATTACCATACTGTCAACAGGCCCATGCAGTGCACATTCTTTCCTTCCCATGAATCAGGTGATCAGTCTTTGATTCCCAGCGCCAGCTATATGGCGAAATTTCTCTATACATGTACTGTACAGGTATGAGCATTTAGTAGATTTACTAAAAACAACCATATTGTCCATATTAACCATATACATGTAGGGGCCCATTAAACTCCCAGCAGCATTTATAATTATACAATATCTGGATAATTTCACGCGATCAAACTAATATTATTTGTTTCATTGTATACAGATGTGTTATTAACAAATCGTACATGTAGAGTATGTCCTACACACCATATACATGTACAATATATACTTACATGTAACATTGCACATTCTCAGACGGTTTCATAGAATTCACTTAAATTAAAACATACAGTATTAACTATATTTTGCCCACGTAAGGAGTCATTTAATTTGATACGACTGGTGTACAGTACAGTATATTGGTATAAACTTTATAGCATTGAATTTTCCCATAAGCATACTAAAGATGGTTAAGGTCACAAAACGCTTCAGTATGTACATGTACAGCAAAACAATTCATTTTGTTGTCCAGAAACCTCTGGAAATCCTTCCATTCCATTGGTGGACGTGCACCAATGCACGTACAGTACATACATGTGCATACAATGTACAGTAGTTCTTCGAAGTTTTTATATCCTCCGGTACAACTGTTCCAGAAGTCGTTCTTCAAAGTTTCCAAACTGTAGTGTTACCTCTTAAGTTCAGCCTTTGCAACTACTGCATCCTGTGCCATTACTGATATTTTGTGTCATGGAGTGGTTTTTACTTGACAGAAATAGAGCTTTTACAAATCATTTCTTCAAATGCAATGCTGCTGGTATTCTGGACAAAAAATTTATTGCATCGAGATCGTAAATATGAGAAATATTTGTAAATGAGCATTCGTTAACTTCTAAAAACTTGCATAGCTACAACATAAATTTCGTAGATAAAAGTACTGATGAAATGAGGCTATTCATGGCTACAACTACCATGCCCTCTTGAGACCAGGAAAGACTGCCAAAAATGCGATCACATACAGTAATTCTCAAAACATTGCAACTCAAATACATTTGTAGAAGTAAAATTTTAGAACTTTTCTAAACATCATCAGAAATGAGAACCATATGATGGAAATCGGAGAGATACAACTGAAGAAGCCACGTTAGTTGTCATCATGTCAAGTACAGACTTGCCAGTAGACCTACAATTAAATAACATGCATGTAGTCGTCGGTTATCCTCAGAATATCGCGATACAAGTCGTTTATCGCCGCATTGACGTCTGCTCCAGAGTAAATGCTTTCAAAAACTAAAAGGATTCCGAAACTGCCTCGATATCTCCATCTCACCTTCGGAATTGTAAATAAGTACTAAACAGGAAATGTAATAGATGTAACGCTGGGATGTAATATCGTCTTGTCTTTAAGTAACTCGATCAGCGTGAGGGTTACCAAGCGTGCGGTTCCGGTCAAATCCCAGTCATTTAAGTGGCTTTCAATTTCATGTTCATTGTCCCAATTGGTGTAAGGATTCGCGTACACTCTGCTGAAAAAATCGTACATTGGAGCCAACGTCGGTCGACGATGAAATTCCTCGCCACAATCCTTGTGCGTTTTACCATATTGGAGTACGTTTGGTGAATTCCGGCAACTTTATCTTCTCCAGCCTGGTCTTCTCATCGTCTATCTCGATCAACTCGTTATCCATCACCATCTCGTACACTGTAGATCTGGTCATATTTAATAGTCATGCGTGCGCGTTTAAGATATACCTCATCAGGTGCTGCATGCAAGTCTAGATCGCAAAGCCAACAACTACACACGAATCCGTGGTCCAAACAAAAGTTTAGTCTGGAAGTTCCCAAGAGAAGTACGAAACCAATATTTCTTACATTTCCTTAATAGCTAGGCTTGATGGACCTGATGAACACCACGTCGTTGAACTCGCTGATAGAAGCATTCGCCACGCAACTGACACGTGGTTGAAGTAATACAGCCATTTAAACAATCCACATGTCCGTTTCTGTGGACAACGCTCCTCGCCAGACTCGACTTGAAGGAAAAGGCTTTATGACCATCCTCGAGTCCATAATCCTCGAGTCTATAATTTTCTGCGAAGTAGAGTATTTAACCAGTTCGAAAAGCTGGTCAGTTGTATACAAGAAACAAGTAGAAATAAGTTCAATTAAAATTGAAATGTTTTAGTATAATAGTATAGTACTACTTCCATCCAAATATATAATTCACTACAGCCATGTTATTTAATAAAACGGAATAAAATAAATTCACTTTTGGAAATAACTCCAATTGGGATAAAGTTAATAAGTAAATTATCATGAGTGTGCATCTGGAAAATTGTGTTAATATGATAGGGGTCAACTTACATGTTTAGCAGCCGTGAAATCATGTATCCAAAATCGACACATACATGTATTTACCTACATGTACTTCTATTTATTTTATTCTGATAATAGTATACTTTCTAAAGTTAATAGCTTTAAATAGTGTCATTATCTCATTGGTCAAGTTTTGAAGAAAAAAAAATTGTTTTGATGTGAGGAATAATAATCCAACACGTCTGTAAAAATGAATTGCAGGCAAATAGTACATTTTAAACTTTCAAATTAGTCTAGCCCTGGTTTTTGCAACTCGTAATACATTATAACAGCAAATCCATAAGGTGGTTTTAAAAGGAACATTACAATTTAAATAATGGATAGTTGGCAAACAAAACGTTTTCCGTATTATAATATTACCTTACTCGCCCAATTCTGATATAAATTGTATCTTAAAATTAAAGTAAAGAAAACTACATATATGTGAAAGACTATCTTGGACATTTTAACAAACGATGACACAGTTTAATAACATTTTATTGCAATAATTGAATTTTAACAAAATACTGAGTTACTCTTTTTGGTACAATTTCATTCTCCTGGGAACAAGAACGGAATTTTTGCAGTCTCTGAGTATCCAGGCAAAATCTAAGTAACGCTTACCATAAATACAGAACACGCGAATAAGAAATTACTCAAATTTATAACAATATGTTAGTATAATATCAAAACAAACCTAATACAATGCAACTGTGCACTTACTGCATGATGGTTATTAGATCAACAATAACTAGTTTAAAGTTGGTGACGACAAATGTATCGCGTTTATCTGACCAATTAACAGAATTAAAGACATTTTATTTTTAAATTTGTAAGACAAAACGGAGCGAAATTTCATTTTTACATTAAATATTATTACAAAATTTAAACGTCGTACAGAATTCATCATCCCAAAAGTTGGATGTCTTCAGAGCAATCGCTTATATAGTTCAGTTATGGCTTGATTTCCGACAGCACCAAGGTCGTCTTTGTAGAATTTAAAGTTCTACAAGCTAAAGTAGATAGTTTTCATAGTTTGTGACTTTGAATGAAACCCGAACTACGGGGATATTTGAAGAGCACCACACTGGATTCTCCTCCAGAATGGACACCTTCCAGTATAGCGAAGATCTTCATCCACTTCTCCTTTCGCTCTTTTTTGATGGTGGTTTGGGTGCCGTAACTTTCGACGAAAATTAATCGAGAGATGACCAGCAAAATTGAGTCTTCGAGGAAAGCATTGCGTGGAAGCAAATGCTTCATATTAACAGGAGAATCCAACATCTTGATAGAATCAAATCCAAACGTTTTCAAAGTGAGATGGAGGACTTTACGTTCTTCGTTAGGGTCCCAACCTCCAGACTGTCCGCACTCTATTGAGAAAGCCAAAGTTAGCAAAGTGTACATCAAGCCCGTCGTAATTATCTCATGGAGCTCTTTAGATCCCTCAACATTTTCTCCAAGCTCATCGATTAGACCGACAATATCTGCTTTCAGTTTCTTAATTTTATCAAACCGATTGGTTTCCTTGGTCAGATTATTGTAGCAATGGACATATCTTTCCATGGTACATTTCCTTTTGGTTTGCTCCCCCTCCGAGAGCCCTCTTTCGTACTGGCACAGTTTGCATTCGCATTGAAAGCCCAACTTGTTGCACACCCTCTCTCGCAAATCGTACGGAGCTTTCCAAGAAACGTATGGGATGGAAACTACTTCCTGGGCTTTTATGTGCTGAATGGCCCTGACGAACATCATATTATTGAAAATGTAAACGGAAGCGTTCGGCAAACAACTATGTTTGAAGTAGGAAGGCTTGGCAAAAACCCCAAATCCAAAATTGAACGCGCCACCTCTTTGAAACACCTGTTTAACCCTGTGGTAGTCAACAATTGAATTTGACAATGTTTTCGAGCCTTTTCCAGTCGATAATAACTTCTTCAGAGTTGGTTGGAGCGCAAAATGCAGAAGTTGGTGCGTCTTCGGTGCGTTCCCTGCCATCATTCAGCTCGTAGATGACCTTGCCATACGTATCCGGATTCTTCTGTATCTTTTTGGCCAGCTGAACAACTAGATTTCTCCAGCCTTCGGTTTTTCTCACTTTCAGTGGGTCGGGATTCAAGAGCCAGTCCATTCTGTCTTCAGACGTAGTGGCGTATGCCAAAGCTTTGGATGCTGCCAACAGAGTTCCTGGTTCGATGGCGGTTCTCGCGACCAAGCAATATTTATTTAAACCAGTTTTGATACGATCTATGGGACCGGTGTAATCTGCATGATCCAATACTTTACCACAATTAGTAACTCGCTCTGTGAACAACTTGAACATTGGAAATATCCCTTGCTGTTGCTCGGTCATGCGATTGTAGGCCTCTGTCATCTCGTCTTCAATCTTTTTGGTAAACATCGCAGTGCCGTCTTCAGTCACTGAGACCTCACGGTACTTCTTGAAATGGACGCGAGCATCAACATATTTTCTGAGTTGGTAATAACATCTTGCAGCGTCGACAAGCGCGCTTCTATTTATGGGATCCACTGCCAGAACTTTGGTCGAAAATTCCAAAGACTTCTCGTAATACCCTCGATGGAAATAGGAAGTCGACATCCTCTGGTGCATTGCTTTCATCGTTTGCTCCAGTTCCTTCACAGCCATCGAATGGCATCTAACGGAGTGCTCGTACTTTTTTAAGGCAAACAATTCGTCTCCACGCATTTGCCATTCTGCAGCAGTTCTTGGCATTGGACTCTCAATCACCGGATCATAGTTAAATGAAGAAGCAATCGGCCATGCAATATCTTTGACAATCCCAAAAAGATCGTGACCTTCGCTAACAATAATCATGTCCGAAGGACAATCGCTGATCACGATGCAGTTATGCCTGAATGTCATTATAAACGGTTCTTTTAGGATGAATATGGTGCCACTGGGCAAAAGCAATCTGGGGCTCTTTTCAACGGCAAGCTCTTTGAAGTTGAAGATGGTAAAGAGCACGACGTTACCATTTTGGTCTGTGACAACGGTGGTGATGCCGTCGTCGTACTGCGGAGGCTCCAACGTGCGAAGTGTCAGATACTTTCCCTCCTTCCGCATTTCCAGAATCAGTTTATCAAGAGTGGTCAGCCTAAGTTTCTTCAGAGGAACTTTGGACACACCAAAATGGGCATCGTGAAGGAGCATTCTTGAGGTTGCAAAATGGAGAGCACCGTTCACATGTTGCATGCGTAGTTGAACTGGATTTATGGCCAACTCTGGCTTTCCGCCAGCCCGAAGCATCCGTTTTTCCAACATCAGTTCACCCTCACTGTCTTCGAACGGTGGTCGCCCTGTCGGCATCTTGGTAAAATATTAAAAACATTTTCAGTTACAACTTGTTCCCCGAACCTTCTGTAGCAATTATGTTATAATGTTGAAAGAACAAAGCAGAACTGATGTATTCCTTCCATGTGCAAGACTTTTAAAAATTTAAACATGGTTTACGTTTCTACGGCATATTATTGTTCCTCATACAAGTACATGAATACCATAGACAGTAGACGAGAAAAAGCCTTACAGCTGCGCAAAAACTACCTTTTTTTAGCACTTGTGTGAATTAATGACCAGAAATGTTTTTAAACTATTTTGTTCGTTGTTTCCAGCCGCATGCTTGATGACAAATTAAATTTTACTAAAAGTATACGTCTATAAAAAAGTCGTTACAAAAACAGATGTTGAAGCAACTTAATTTTAGCCACTAAACATTACCCAAATCTTTCGGATTTTATCGAATAAATACAATCATTCTTAAATTGATAAAGATTCCTGGTCATTCACACAGGTACAAAACGAAGGTTCTAAACAATAATTTGAATTCTATGCGAAATGGTAGGCTTACTAAAGGGCATTTTAATAACTTAAAATTACAGAACATACATGTAATGTTTAACTACTTACCTTTATTGTTAAAGAATGTGTAGTTTAATTCGTCACACCATAAGCCTAACGCTACAATAAAATAGATCACGACTCGCAGCAGGATTAAAACCCTTTGATATGACGATCCCAATTTCAAAAAGGACAAAAATAAGGTGAGATGGGCACTTGAATATGTAGGAATTTATGGAAGGTTTGAAAATTTTCTGTTGGTGGCTCAAAGTCAAGCAATTTCATCACCATACAATCGAAGATGGCCAATTAAAACAATTTGGGGAATGTGCTCCAGTATGTGGGGTCGTGGTCATCATAAAAACGTCATTATGCATACTGTATGACCAAGCAAACAAGTACTGTAGAAATGTCACTAGTTTAAAGTGGACACGAATATGAATACTACTCAAAACAATATTGTAGTTTTAACTTTTTTTGATACTCATTATAAAAATGCGTTTCGTAGCCTACTTAAATTTATACGAAAGTTGTCAATTTCTGCAATAGTACAATGTTGCACGTACTTACTGTACTGTATGTCGATGTTTTATATAGCGATAGTGAACATTCTCTATTATACAGTGGAATATTTTTTTTCAAAAGAAAGGAGAATGTACTGCGTGTCGCATGCAAATACTAGTATTTTAGATGTAGCGTACATTTGTTTTACATAGTGTATCAAAAGTTATAAAACAAAAATTCTGTAAATCTCAAAAGACAAATATCAGCGTTACATTAAGGAAGGAATTCAGATTATTTAAATTGCGGCTCTTTTAATGAAATTCAGCATTACATCCGGTTCAGAATCCTATACAATTCAACGTCATTCTTAGATATTTCAATTAGAGATAGGCGAGCTGAACTGCAGAGCCGAGTCGAGTTTTTCGAGTTTTGCTTGAAATCGATTACTCGAGATTCACTGACTCGGAAATAATTGCTCTACCATTAATTCGCTATGAAGTAGCCCGAGGTTATTGTTGTTTGAGTCGAGCTAAATTTTTTCAGATTTGGAATTGTTGAAATTCCGAGCTTAACAGCTGAAAACTAGTTGTTCAAACTCGACATTTTAACACCAAAAAACTCGTTTTGACTCGAAAACTCACCGGAAGTTCAGCTCGCCCATCTTCAATTTCAATTCTTTGAACAGCTGCTATAAACCGATGGCAACTTTTTCAGAATTTACTTCCGCTAACATATAGCGTACATTGAAGTCATTTCCGGTTTTTGATTCAAAGGTATGGATGGCTATGCAAGGTGCAAGCTAAATAGCTTCAAATTTCATTATTGCGCAATCACATCTAGTAGATCAAGTTCATAATATCTTGAATATTGATTTTAAAATTAAATGACCTATACTTTTCCATACTCATGATGCAATGTCGTTCAGGTGGAAATAATGTACTTCCTCTACATTCTTAATGAAAAGCAAACCGTTAAACGGACATGTTCTGTTAACAACTGCTGTTGAAAAAGTTACATATGAACCCGAATCTGGCCTTTCGAATTGCTACCCATGGTGGCTGGATCGCTAATTGGACTTGACCAATTAAGATTCATCACTAAATAAGTTACGCAAAAGGGTTACTTTGAGTCTTGGACATTACTTTCGCTAATAATACATCGTTTCTGGATCTCAAAATACTTCGTGGTCCATGAGTTTTTTTCGTCAATTGAAAGAGCTGAGCAATAATATGATATAGATAATGTTTATTATAAGTATTGTCAAGGTTAGGTTAACAGCAATTAATTTCTTAATCTCATATCTTATTAGCTTATTTTCAGTGTAAAAACTAAGCTATAAATTGTTCGAAATATCGCAGTGTCTGCATTTTTAGAGGATAAATCTTCCAGTCAACGGAATAACATTGTTTTCATTTTTCATTTTCTTGTTGGTTTTGCCTCCGGTGCAGGACCAGGCCAAAGTGACAGTTTCGAGCCCAGAGCTAAACGTTTAACCATTTACATGCAAGTCACTTACATCGAACAACACTCACTGCAAATTCCCGGTCAAACAATACATTTTATTGCATGATATTGCGGAAAAACAATTATACGAATATTCAATTTCAAAACAATGTTGTTTATAATGCATAGTCAAAGTCAATTTAACACCAATTCGTCAAGATTGTTTAAAAAAGGGCAACGAAGATTTATAACAATCAAACAAGTTTCATAAACACATTCAGAGTTGATTTGCTTTAACCGAACAAGACGCTATTGAAGGTTTAAAAGGTAATAAAGAATTAAAGTTCGAATTCAGTTTTAAGCATTAGAACAATTTAAAATGTTAAGTACGATCCAATCAAAACTAGTATATCGGCCAACGTGCCATCATTATGTACGAAACAAAATAAGTGTACTGCCATTTTCAAGAACATTTGCGAGATACATGTACATCTTGTAAAAAGTTTAAAAAGTACTATTTTCTCGCGCATTAAAATGCAACACTAAACATCCGTCAAGTAGCCTACTCAAATTATTCACTTCACAGCATAGATGTGCTTGACACAATCAAGATTTCCTCCACTATTAACATTTTCCAAAACTGTGAGCAAACTGATCCATCTATTCTTTTCTTCTATGTTATTCATATTTGCATGAAGCGCAGCCAGATGACGAATAGCAGCCATCGCCGAGTAGTTTAACCACGCATTTGGTCCAATTAGCATGTCGTCACTGTTGCCTTTATAATTGTCCAGGACATCCAAGTCAAATCCAAGATAGGACAAATTCCGACGTAGACAAGCCATTTCTTCCCTAGGCTTCCATAGCGATTTATTGTTAAGCAATTTATAGCCTTGCGCAGCCAACATGGCGTACATGGTAGCCAATTGCGGTCTAAGAACAAATGTGTCAGATTGCTCGTATGTAGATTCATAATCTCCTATTATCCTCTTCATGTCGATGATAACCCCTGGTATGTCGTTCTGAACAACGCCTTCGAGAGTATCGTAGATGTCAAGCATTTCGTCCATGCAATTTGATCGCAGTGTAATGACGTCGTCATCGAGTTGGGAGTCCACCAGGCAGATTTGACAAGGACAAGCGACTCCACTCCTCATGCGCAACGGATGTTGGAATACATAAGTGCAGATGTCCCAAGAAACATCTGGCACAAAAATTTTCTCTCCGGCTTTGATTTTCTGGATGGCTCGAATGAACACCAAGTCATTGAACGCGTGGACAGAAGCATTGTTAATGCAACTATGGTAAAAACTGGTCGTGGTGAATAACCCGAATCCGGATCTGCATATAAGATCATTTTTCAAGGCATCAATAACCGGGGTGGCAGCTTCGAAATCGCCAAACAAGCACGTCAAAACGATCGCTTTAATTTCCTCCGTATTGACTACCGGTTCCTCCTTAGTTTGAGAATCGCAGTACACCGGAGAACGAGGCCGCGGAGCCCCACACCTAGCATTTTTGAGATTGTAAATCATTGTGCCGTAAGTGAGGGGATTTTTCAAGATCAGCTGCACCACACCAGCAATCAGATTTTGGATTGTACCAGTTTTATATTTCTGACCTTTGCGTGCTTTTTTTGTTTTTGGAGGTACATGTATAAACGAGAATGCCAGGGCCTTGGAAACTGCCAACAGAGTGCCAGGTACAATGTCTTTAGCGGCGACCATGCCCCAGGTTCTTCTGTCTTTTCCCTCAAGTCTTACCGGACCGATGTAGTCTGCCCCAGATATTGGACTTCGAGGAGTCTTTTCTCGAGTTTCGAACAACTCGAACATGTCGTACTTTCCTTTGGTATTAGCAACACGCTTATTGCAGCGCATATAATCTTTTTTTGCCGCTGAAGTTTTCTCGAGATCTAACAAGAGTCTGAAGTGTTTGTTAGCTTCGTCAAATTTCCGCAGTTCGTAGCAAGAATTTCCAGCCACTTTGAGAGCTTCAATGTTTCTCTTATCATCTTTCAAGATTTCCATGGCACAAGTAAGCGCATTGTCCCAGTATCCTCGCTCGAAATACACGTTTGCTAGACTCAAGCGCACGGATTTACGCAATTCAGTTTCTCTCTCGTTTTTATGATACTTCTGGAACAACAAGTAACTGCGTGTAGCATGCTCAAGTTGATCGCTTTGAGCCCTCAACTCATCTCCACGCTTTTTCCACATCAGAGGTGTGTCTGGCTTTGGACGTCTCCAAACAGGATCGTCAAACACGTTCTTCCCAGTAGGGTTATTTTTCCATTGGACATTCTTGGTTTCCAACTTTAAGCGTACGTTCTCTTTATACAAAACGATCATGTTTGTCGGGGATTCGCAACGCAAGACAGGTTCTCCAGCATCGTATTCGGTAATGTACGGCTCCTTCAAGAGGAAAACCGTTCCAGATGGCAAGATTTTACTGAACACAGCATTCGAATCTGCCGTCAAGTAGTAGATTGACATAAATACGACATTTCCAAGATGGTCTTCCACAATGGTGCTAACGCCTTGAGTATCGCATGGCTTTGGATCTTCCAACGTACGTAGTAAGAGATACCCTGCAGCTACACGCTCCGCAATACGAAGTTCTTGAAGCGAAATTCTATTCAGACTCGCCAGGGGTTTCTTCGAAGACACGAGTTCTGGATCTAAACTCATGGATCTGAGTAGAAGTACTGGAGAATTTACATGAGTGAGTGGTTCTTTCATGTACTTGGAAGTGAAGATATCCTCGGTGTATTGGCTGCTCCGTTCTCGCAAATCCTTCAGAGATTGTAACACATTAGGTTTTTTGCCTTTTCGATCATTTGGCAGACGTGCAGACGTAATCAACGCTTCGAGTTCTTTGTCATCGCCACGTCCCAATACAAATACCTCCTTTTTTGAGCCGTCTTTTTTTTCTGTTGAATCTTTTTTACAAGCTGCCTTTATCTCCTCATCAGAACCAGAGTCAAAATCCGAATCATCTTCCACAGTCGAATATTCAGATTTTTCATCTCGCTCTGACTGCAGCTCGGCATCTGATCCAGACTCTTGTTCCTGCTCGACATAGGATTTAGACGCTTGTTCCAGCTCGTCGGATTCAGACGCTTGTAGTAGCTTGGCCAAGGATTCAGACGCTTTTTCCAGCTCGTCGGATTCAGACGCTTGTTGTAATTTGGCCAAGGATTCAGACGCTTTTTCCAGCTCGTCGGATTCAGACGCTTGTAGTAGCTTGGCCAAGGATTCAGACGCTTTTTCCAGCTCGGAGTCGGATTCAGACGCTTGTTCCATCTCGGAGTCGGATTCATAGTACGCTTGCTCCAGCTCTTCGTCGGATTCAGACGCTTGTTCCAGCTCTTCGTCGGATTCAGACCCTTGTCCAAGCTCTGGCACCAGCTTGGCCTCCGATTCAGACCCTTGTCCAAGCTCTGGCACCAGCTTGGCCTCCGATTCAGACCCTTGCCCAAGCTCTGGCACCAGCTTGGCCTCCGATTCAGACCCTTGTCCAAGCTCTGGCACCAGCTTGGCCTCGGATTCAGACCCTTGTTCTTGGCTTAGCTGTAGCTGAGGCTTTGGTTTTTCAGATCCAGGTTGAAGCTGCGACTTTGGCTTCTCCGATTCAGGCGGCGACGGCGGCTGCTGCGACTTTGACTTCTTCTCAGATTTTGGCTGAGGCTGTTCATGTTGATTGGATCCGGATTCCGCTTTTAGCTCAAGATCCGGCATTGATCCACAGTCAGAATCTTTATCAGATTGAGACAACATTTCATCCATTCTCCTAAAATATTAAAGTTCTACAATTAATCATCGCTTTCATTTGGATTCATCCAATTAGAGAGAAAAAGCCTGGTGGATAGGTGGGTTCTAGGGGCATAACTGCTATCCTTATGCATGGTTAAGCAGCGCGACATAAAAGGACTCTTAACGACATGCAGTACAGTGTACATGTATAATGTAGGATACAGGTAATACTGATTTGAATGCAGTTTAATTTCAAAATTCTCTTCCATGGACTCAAATGCGTTCGAATACCCTTGCCCGGTTTTTGTTACAATTTTGAACAAAAATCAAACTTGTAAAACAGTGAAATCGGTTAGATTTCAGCTTTCCCACCTTACTTATTAAATTCACACATTAGGTTACGAGTTCCAATTAAGTAATCTTGTAGATCATACAAGTACATGCATCTCAGGTTAATTTACAAATTTTCCCGAATTCGAAAAATCCTATTCGGAAAAAGAAAAACTTCATAATAAGCCTATTCTACATACACAATAATAATAAATTGTTTGGAGTTTTTACCTGATAGGTGAAAAACTGGAATATTCAAATCCACTGTATATAATTGTATTTCTCACTCTGGTTTGTTTTGGAGGAGCTCAGTGTTGATCGCTACAATGAAGGTACATGTATCCTGTAGAACACGCTGCCCAAGATAAAATGCGCACCCTGTTTAATAACATTCCCCGTATATAGGTTGACGATTTCTTTTCGGAGTTCATAGTTCATTTCTGCTTTTAGAAAATGTCGGTAATGTGGATAATTTGTTATGCAAATTTAACGATAACATTCAATCACAGTATACCAAATACCATGTACGGTCACTTCGCGCATTATTTGAGTCCCGATTCGCAGCGCCAAAATTCCGACTAACGAGCGGAGTGAACAATATGCATTTATCGTATATATCACTCCTTTCAAACGGATTGCTATATACTTAGCCAATTGGCAGTATTGTGCAATCCTGGGGCCATCTGTTATCCTATGTCGAGCGAGTGACACATCGCCTACGATACGATCATGCAAAAATGCGCATTAAGCCACGCCCATTTTCCCCGGGTCATTTCATACTCACTCCTGCCACCCTATTAATTCTTGCGCTGCAGTCGTATTTTCGGGACAGGGATCACAGTATGCTCAAAGTTTGAGTTCAAATGTACAGATTATTGTTACTGTATAATGTGATCACATTACGAAGATTTTGTCATTGTTCCAATATCTGGGATAGTTGGAAATTTTTAAGAAAGGTGCATAATAATCAGATTATGCGAAACACCAGTATGGTCACACCGTGTCGCCATTTTTGATGGCGTTAACTATATACTGAAGCGTGCCACAAGGTATGTAGTGTGGTAGAAAAAACCCGATACGATGCCCAGATAGCACAATAATGCCCATTGGCTCAGAATATAGCAACCATTCTATCGATAGTGATTCCAGTACAGTAAAAGAATGAAATTTGCGGGGCGATACGATATACGATCGATATACAATGTATACGATTATCGCACCGTGTGGCGCTCCGAACTCGTATACGAAAGACAAGTCACCATACTTGTCTTTCGTATACTATGATAATAATGCTATTTATATAAAATGCATTTTTTAAAATGGATCAAAAAAGTATCAAGGGCACATCAGGTTCATTTCAGAAACTGATGATGAACAATGTCCAGTAACTACAAAGTAGAAACATATGTTTCAGTTTTTTGACAATGATGCCTAAACATGTTTGGGAAAGATTGTGTCAACGCCAAATAAATACTTTCACTTGAAACAAAATGGAGGACAGCACGGGTTGAACGAAATAAGACAACAGCACATATTTGACTACCTTAATTAGTATAACCGCACGACCAGAATTTTTCGTAAACTTTTTTAAACCTTTAATCTTGACTGACCGTGACCGACGGTCACCGACCAAGTTAAGGAAATATTTTGTGTTGTCACAATTTGACATACTGTAGAAGAAGACGCCGAGTGACTATACTGTTATTACGGATACTGTGGTGTTGTCCACTTAAACATACTACTGTAGTTATCAAAACCAATCTCAAGTTACGTCGTTAGCGGCCTTATAAATCCATGTTTAAAAAAGTCAGGGGAAATTTCAAATAATATTTCGAGATTATTTTATCGTGACATAACAATCAAATATAAAAAAAATCAAAGAATTTCCAAATATACAGCATTTTATTTACAATTCATGGAATCGCATTTATAAAGTACACATTTAACAAAAATTGTTTATTGTGCCACGTAGTTTCCTTTTTAAATGATGGAAACTAGCATGAACTAAATACTGATGTTGTGCTTACTATATTTACATGTACAGTATATAAAGTAATCCAGCATTCCATCAAAAATATATGAATTTCACAGAAAAACTACATTTATCCCTTTAATAGATTATGCAACGGATTTGCTTTTAATATTCAAACTATTCATTAACGAAAAATATACGAATGTTTTAGAAAATTGCCTATATTTTTTTAATTGCAATAGAATTTTCAATACGGTTTCGTGCGAAAAAAATCTTTTTCGTATATAGGATAATGTTTATATAAAAATATTTAGTTCTAAATTCGCAGGTGATTATCATTGTTTTACTTTATAAATGATTAATAAATTAATGCGATGAATATACTATACACCCAGTGACGAAACGTTTTGGGACAATTAGTTCCTGGGAAATGCAATCATTTCTAACTGCCTAAACCATGGGTCACAATTACGAAGTTAGTACAGATAGAAGTATCACAGTTAAGAAAATATCAAGGGTACATCGACAGCTCCTTTGCATCAATAAAACTTATCATGGACATCTTAGTGGTTGGAAAAAGATGGAGAATGAGCCTGGACATTGACGTACTCGTATGTCCCGCACTGTCCAAACCAACAACTGTTACAAAATTATGAAAGAAAATTATTTAATACAAATTATGAAATAAAAAAGAACGACAAGAAATAGAAGGTCAAAAGCAAAGTTAAATTTTGGTTAACAATTATAGGAGAGTTCATAGAGTTAAAACCAGTAGTGTTCTACAGGATTTAATAATTTTAATTGGTAGTTAAAATTTAATGTAGTTTAAATGGAATCATAACGTGGTTAGTTCGACTAACAATCCAGAAACTGATGTTGCATAATTCCTACTATCAATCATCGGTTTATCATTTTTTAATGCACTTACTGCAAGATAGTAAATTATTTCTCTAATGCCGATAGTACAGACCAAAGAAACAAATGTTTGTTTTAGTTTCTTGAAAATGTTGTAGAAAAATGTTTGGGAATAATTGTATGCACACCAAATAAACATTTTGATTTATAAAACAAAATGAAGGACAACACATGTTGAACGCAATAAGCACAGGACGGTTCCCATTTGACTGCCTTTTTTGAAAACTTTTTTCCTTTAACATTGACACGATCGCAGAAAACTAGTAGAAACTAGTAGAAAAACTAAAGACAGTTTCTCAACTGGACAAAACAAGTACAACAGAGTTAAATAACCATATACATGTAGATATAGTTTGTCTTACTATTTTCTAGCAAAACCATTGTTTATAGGCACAGCAATGCACAATGAGGTTGTTGATTTCGTTAAATTCATCAGATATGCCTTGGGATCCTTTAACAGGTTCTTTCAATTGTTTCAATAGCTTTGTAATCGTTACCCACATTACTGCGGTTAATTTTTTGATCCACAAACCCCCACAAGTTTTCAATCGGGTTATTATCAGGGTATGAAAATGGTCAATCTATTACCTGCATATGAATTTCCTAGATAAACGTTGTGACGACCTATGACTCATGCTTTGGATCATTGGCTATCATGACGATCCATTTCAATGTTATATTCCAGTCATCATAAGGTATCATGAAGTCTTGAAGAATGTCTATATATGCATGTGAAATGATCTAAATGTATAATTTCATTAATTCAATTAATAGGTGTTATTTCCTTTTTTTTTTTTTTGGAAAAGTATCCCCGGAAATATTGGAAAACTATGCTGTTCTTCTTATAAATAAATGTAAGAGATGTACAATGTATATGTAGCTATCCATGTTGATTTTTTTGGTATAATTAAAACCATTTTTTGCAACGTGATTAGTTTTTAACAGCCAGTTACAAATTGAATGTCCAATATTGTATATCAAAGCGAAAGAAGAGCCGGTTCGTTATCAGTTAGATTTCCTCTCACTTTTGGTCACTAAGGCATGTTTTATAACTTCTCATAGCAATTCAAATAGCTGAAATTGTTATTTGAACAAGTCTTTATAGAGCAATTTTTTTTGGATAAACAATTTCTCAGCATTGTGACAAGGTGTCCAACGAAATTATTTTCTTACAAAAGAATGCAATAAGAGTGTCAATTTGAGAGGCTGATAAAAAGGTTACAAATACCAATTTATCGAATCTCAATATTTTCCCCCTTAGTAATTACCTTCTCCACAATATTAAACTCAACTCTTAACAAAACTTGTATAGGGGCAAGTAATATTAACAAGAAAACTTGCAATCAAACGTGGTTTATTATGAAAGTCTTGAGTAAATATTAATTATTACCATTAGCATGTACATATTGAGTGCAAAGTCAACATGAGTGATGACATTACGCAAATTAGAACCTTTCTTTCATTTTTACAGATGTAATATTACAATCTCAGGATTTATTCCGAAAACAATATGAAATTAAAAAGCACAACAAGCAATAGAAAGTTGAAAACATTGTTACATTCCGGTTAAAAAGGCAAATTCATATTAGTTAAAACCAGTAGTGTTTTACATGCCTTAATAATTTAAATTCAACTTTTAATAACAAAGACATAATTTAAGTTCAGATAAACTTATAACAGAAAATTGGCTTAAATGAACGACCAATCTGACAGCACAACCTGCACGTGTTGGAATACGAAATTCATATGGCATTCAAGGACTTTTCGATCATCAAGATACAACTACCCTTGTATCCGATTTAACACGTGTTCAGTTTTGCCATCAGACTGGAAAACTGGGCAGCAGATAAATACATACAGCAACAACAAAATTGTTTAAAAATTCCGTGAAAGAGTACTTAAAATTAGTTTCAAAAGTCGCGACAATGTTAACGCAAGACACCTAAGAACTGAGAAATAACAAAATCAACACTAAACTAGCTTCACAGGCACGATTTGTATACCAAACATCTTTCATTCATCATATTCTTTCTGATATTTTAAGTCTAAAAGTCTACATCTTCGTCAATTTTGTACACAAGTTCGGTCATAAATGGAAGACTTAACCAGCATGGAGCATCTTCATTTAGCTAGTCAAAACAGTGTTTAATTAGCGGATGCTTTATTTTTATCACATTGACATTGGCGCCAGAGTAAATCTTTTCGAAAGCAATCAGAATCTTACACCATTGCTCCCTAAGTTCATACTTTTCTGTAACATCGTAAATGTGAATTAATTCATAAACCGCACTTATCGCCAATGAGTTGAGTAAAGCGTCAGGAGCAATTATACTGGTGCCATTGTCGAGCGATTGGAGCATAGTTGTAAGTTCAAATCCGAGTAATCTTAAACACGCCTCGTTGTCACTAATTTCTCTGGTAAGATGACATTTCTTTCCGTACATGCCTCGCGTCACCGCAGACATTGCATAAATTGGCGCAACGCACACTTTCTGAGGAATTGGCGGAGTAATTCTGTAACTGGCTTCGAGCCCAAGGATTAATGTACTCAGAAGTCTAATCATACCTTGTGCATTCTGCATAGTGTTTGGATTCCACGTACGCTCAAAGTTGTTGTATCTTTCCAAGTACTCTTTTCGTTTTTTCAGAGTTTTTCTCGTCAATTTTCCATCCGCCAAGCATAGCATACAACCGCAATCAACTCCACTCTTGACGATAGAGCTTTCTTTGAACGTGTGTTCAGCATCCCAAAAAGCATCGCTCAGAAACACCCCCTCTCCGTGTTTAATCTCTTGTGTGGCCCATACGACGAGTACATCGTTAAATTCTTGGACAACAGCGTTGTGCAGGCAGCTGCGCCTGAAGTTGCCAATGTTTGGGAAAAATCCAACTCCAGCTTTACACATCTTTCCCCGTTGCATAGCTATATCAATGCGCTCTTTGTTGCCGCCATTTCCGTATATGCTGTTCACAACAATGCGCTTAAGTCGTGTCACGTCGACGATTGGTTCCTCTTTCGTCTTCGGAGTACAAAATTGCAGCGACTGTTCATCCTCAACCTCACTTTTGCCGTCATAATGACTGTAGATAATCGGGCCATAGATTTCGGGGTTTTTCTCGATCAGTTGAACCAACTGAGAGATAACATCTTTCCAGTTAGGGGCGCGCACCTCAGGTTTTTCGGGATCTGGACGTGGTTTCCACGAAAACGCCAAGGCTTTGGACACTAATAAGAGAGTTCCTGGAGCAATTTTTCTCTCCGCGATCATGTTACGTTCGCAGCCTTTAACTTTAACGAGTTTTATTGGGCCCATATAATCGGCGCAATCTATCGGTTTTAGAGGACAAAACTGTCGAGTTAGAAACATTTTATACATGCTGAACTCTCCATTTTCCTTCTCCAGAACACGTTTCCTGGATTCTTTCAGCTTCATCTGGATGACCTTCATGAAAGCATCCTCTTTGATGCCGCACATCACGGGTTCCCCCAGGGCGACGTCCACCCCTAACTTCCCTTCGGCCACGTCCTCCTCGGTCTTATCTTCGGGGATGTCCCCGACGGCCTCCCCTTCCGCCATTTCGTCCTCCAAATCAGAGTCGAGGGTGTAATCCTCTGTCTTGTCTTCGTTATCGTCCTTCTCCTCTCCGGCGCCGGCGCCTTCGCCGTCCTTCTCTCCGGCGCCGTCGCCGTCCTTGTCCTTCTCCTCTCCGGCGCCGTCGCCGTCCCCGTCGTTCTCTCCGGCGCCGTCGCCGTCCCCGTCGTTCTCCCCGGCGCAGTCGCCGTCCCCGTCGGAATCCTCTCCGGCCTCCTCCTTGAAATCCTCCTTGACCTCCTCGGCCATTTCTACGTCATCCTCGGCCTCCACGACGTTCTCCTTGGCCTCCACGACGTCCTCCTTTGCCTCCACGACGTCCTCCTTTGTCTCCTCGACCTTGGCCACCACGACCTTGGCTTCCTCAATGACCTTCTCGACCTCTTCGATACCGAGCTTCTCCGACGACATTTTCAACAATGAAGTCCTTTTCGACTCTTTCGTTAACTTTTCTTTCATTTTCCAAGGTGTCTTTACTCGTCCTGCTTCGGATTTCTTGTCCTTCTCCTCCACGGCGCCCTTCCCTGCCTTGCCTTCCACGGCGTCCTTTCCGGCCTTCCCTTCCACGGCGTCCTTTCCGGCCTTCCCTTCCACGGCGTCCTTTCCGGCCTTCCCTTTCACGGCGTCCTTTCCGGCCTTCCCTTTCACGGCGTCCTTTCCGGCCTTCCCTTTCACGGCGTCCTTCCCGGCCTTCCCTTCCACGGCGTCCTTTTTGGCCTTCCCGGCCTTCCCTTCCACGGCGTCCTTTTTGGCCTTCCCTTCCACGGCGTCCTTTTTGGCCTTCCCTTCCACGGCGTCCTTTTTGGCCTTCCCTTCCACAACGTCCTTTTTGGCATTCCCTTCCACGGCGTCCTTTCCGGCCTTTTCTTCCACGGCGTCCTTCCCGGCCTTCCCTTCCACGGCGTCCTTCCCGGCCTTCCCTTCCACGGCGTCCTTTCCGGCCTTCCCTTCCACGGCGTCCTTCCCTGCCTTCTCTTCCACGACGTCCTTCCCTGCCTTCTTTTCCACGACGTCCTTCCCTGCCTTCTTTTCCACGACGTCCTTCCCTGCCTTCTTTTCCACGACGTCCTTCCCTGCCATCTCTTCCACGACGTCCTTCCCTGCCTTCTCTTCCACGACGTCCTTCCCTGCCTTCCCTTCCACGGCGTCCTTTTTGGCTTTCCCTTTCACGGCGTCCTTTTTGGCTTTCCCTTTCACGGCGTCCTTTTTGGCTTTCCCTTTCACGGCGTCCTTTTTGGCTTTCTTTTTCACGGCGTCCTTTTTGGCTTTCCCTTCCACGGCGTCCTTCCCTGCCTTGCCTTCCACGGCGTCCTTTCCTACCTTCCCTTCCACAGCGTCTTTCTCGGCGTTGCCTTCATCTTTAATTAGGCAATATTCTTCAAAATAGCGCGCGGCATTGTCGTATTTTCTCAGTTCATAGCACGATGTTCCGGCCGTTGCAAGTGCTTCTTTGTTTTTAGGATCATTTTCCAATACTTTCATGGCAAATTGTAAGGCCCTCTCGTAGAACCCTCCCTCACAGTCGGAGGCTGAGAGTTTCAAGTGAACATTGCTCGTCCACTCATTCAGTTCTTTCACCGCTAGCATATAGCACTGTGTAGCCTGCCGAAATTTGCCATCCTTAAAAAATGCATTTCCACGTGTTGTCACTTGAGCTGCGTGAGTTAGCTTAGCATCTTGAAATTCATTAACTGCAGCATCTTCGGGGGGAATGACATTTTTCCAATTAATCCCCTCAGTCAATCCAAAATGCCTGTGGCCCTCGTACAGAATCATCATGTCTGATGGACTTTCGCAAAACAGAAGGCAATGTCCGGACGAGTCTTGGTGAATATACGGTTCCTTTAGGATGAAAACCGTTCCCGTAGGCAAATGGTCCATTTCGCTTTTCTCAGATGCAGTATCAAAATTTGTAATTGAAAATATTGTGACAAATCCATCAGGATCTTCAACAATAGTGTACAGTTTGTTTTTTCCTCCTTCAGCAGGATCCAACGTTCGAAGTAGCAGATATACTCCAAGGGTATTTTCTTCTAAGCCAAGGTCATTCAGATTAATTCTCTTCAGATTCATCAGTGAAGTCATGGAAACTTTAGGAAGCTCTGAACCTGGATTTAGCGCCGATTTAACCATATTTGCTAATCCAAAATCACTATACAAAGCTTCAGTATACTTGGAGTATGTTTTCAGCGAAGTGTAAAGATGAGATTCACGCAGTTTTTGCACATCTTGTTCTAACTTTGGTTTTTGTCCTTTTTGGGGCGCATAGTTCATCCGCTGAAGAAATTTATTAATTCCATCCGGTTCCAAACTGCTTTCAGCCATCCTGTAAAATTTAGTAAGTAGAGATTCTCAGAAAAATTATCAGTTAATTTTAGAATGGCAGCCGTTATGCAGTGCCACCTCATAGCAATCTGGTACAAACACTCGTAAGGGCTATTCAAAAAGGACGTATGCGAAATTTGCCCAAAAATGTACCCGCCAGCTAACTCCCAAAAGTGGACGCCTTTTTTTAATGGTCCCTAAACGAATGCATTTTTGTGTAATTTAAATAACGAAAGAAGCACGTACAGTATTTACCTATAATATATATCTATATTTTCAGAATAACAGTATTAAATAAATCAATCAGAAACAAATTATTTATTTCATAATTCATTTCTACAACGAGCAAGGTGACTGAAGCTAGCTGTCCACCAAGCGCGTTACGGCCGTGAATTGCTTAAGCTTTTGTTAAATTGTTGGATATGGTATTGTAAGGTCAGCACTGCGCCAAAGCTGACATCTACATGTACGTCTACTGTTGCCATAATCCTGGCAACTTAAACCATACAATTTAATTTCACAGAAATCCACTGCCTATATAACCATTTAGAACATGTTCAACTTCTCGTGTTTTCTAACAATGTTTTATACAATTTGACGCACATAACGGTTTTCACACAATATCAAAACAAGAATTTGTAAGGTGCTATTAAGATTAAAGTCAAGTTTTTATTTATACTTTTACTGTCCAACAAGTGCCGAAAAGCTTACTTAGTTTTTTTTGCATGACAAAATAGCTACAGTATAGATCTTTTCACTGTTGTAAATGTTATATAAATTGTGTGTTAAAGATAATAATAAATATTTCATCTTGAACATTTAATGTAAGTAACATGTAATTCGAAATGGTGATAGTACTATTGGTAGACTAACTTCGTTAATTGGCACAATACCTAAGACTTTCTCACCTTAAGCGTTAAGTTATCGAAGATCCAATTGACTGCACCAAACTGTCCTGTTGGTTAAAATAACGATAAATGACCAGCAAGATGTCTCAACTCGTTGGTTAAAGCAATGGTAAAATTCCACGAAACAGTACGCTATGCAATCACAAAATGATAAAACACACAGTATAATACTGTGGATAAAATCCCGTTTACTGACGAGCTCACATTAAAACAAGGGTGAGAAGGGGAGAAGTTTGAAGGACATTGGATTATAATTTAGGAATTTGTAAAATGTTTAACAGGGCACGTTTGTTATGCTACTTCCTTGCCATAGTTCAGTATAATCATTTGGAATGTAGATAATTAGGCTGGTTGTTATTTCATAATTTTTGGAGACTAGAGCAAATTCCATTATTCCATCGAACTATGGCTAGATGACAACACAGTATTTCGTATACTGTGATGACAACATGTATCATCAGAGAAATTTTGTTATAAGAAAACCTACGGCAGGGCGCTCATCTATACATGACACGTAACACGATGTGACGCGTGACTTGTCCACAACACGTCGAAGCAAATGCAAACATATGGGTCAGCGCTCACTGAAGTGACATCATTATTGTAGGTACTGACCCATATGTTTGCATTGGCTTTG
>JAQGAO010001611.1:0-23529 GCA_034697705.1 Ommatoiulus sabulosus | reverse complement strand
AGTTTGTAAGGGGTCCGTCAGATTGTTTAAATATTGCAAGTGGTCCATGATGATGAAAAGGTTAAGAAACCCTGCGGTAGAGTGTGTTCTCATTGTTCTATGAATGAGATGTCAGTAGGTAACACTTCTGCCTCATCCAAATTTGGATAAAAAAATGTTTCTGTTGTAGTCTTTGACTAAAATGACCATTGAACATAATGATTATGAAGTTACGTCCTTACTGGAGGAAACATAAGAACTTTCTATTACTAATTTCTGTGAACATACTCTCAAAGAAATTGAAATGTTTACTCGTGTTGCTTAACTTCCTTTGATCTTCATTGCTTTAATGAAATTTTGATTGTTTCTGCGCCATAAACAATAAGGAACTTTCAGCAACACACATGAACATACAGGACCAAGTTGAAGGAACAAGCAACAGAAAAAGAAAGTTCCTCTATATGTTGATAATTGTTTGCCAGTTGTTTCTGGAAACTTAAACTTGTGTAAACAATGCAGGTAACAATTTATGTAAAAAAGTTATGTAATCACCACTGTAGCATATCACATGGAATGAGCAGGATTTATTCATGAAAACAAAAGACCTTAGAATTTTTGAATTAAGTCCCTCGTTTTACTCTGGTCAACGATCACTCTTGAAAAAGTCTGTTTTTTTTAAGAATAAACCTGCCACCCATGCAATTGGTATACGTAAACAGAAATTGCCCTTCAACATTTTAGCATTGCGGTTATTAGGTAGTAGATCCTGAAGCTTAAAATTGAACCGTTGATAAAAGAACCAGACTTTCCTCACAACATACTGGATATACACATGCTTATTGAGCGGCATGGGTCCACAAATAGAAAAAGAGAACAAAGGTCGGTGGCATACCCGTCATGCTGAGCTGCGACGTGCTGCTGCTCTTCTTCGTCAACCCCGAGAGCGCTGCAATTTTGGCGGAAGTGGGACCGCTTCCCAAACTCTTTTTGTTGCCCATCTTCTCCGTCATGGAACCGACAGCCGTGTCTGAAAGACTCCCGTCTCCTCCTCCAGCTCCTCCTACCCCTCCTTTCTGTTCCCCTGGCATGTCTCCTTGACTGAATCCTCTCTCCAACATGGCTCTTGACTTTGGCATCACTGGACCGTAGGTCTGCAACTTGCTGTTGAATTGGCTAGGGGATGAAAGGAGCACATCTGGGTGTAAATACGATTTTGGCAGTTTGGGTTCTTGGTAGTTTTGCGTGGCTTACCTGAACCTCCTCGTGCCTCTTGGTCGCTCGGACTGCGTCGACAGGGCGCTGGTGATGCTGGCTGTGCTCTCCAGATCACTGTCGGCGATGTCCTTGTCGGGGCTCATCATTGCATGCCTCATTTGATAATGCTGAGGTTGATGATGCTGATAATGATGCACGGGATTGTGAGGCGGGCGGGAAAATACTTCGCTGTCAGAATACATGCCTACCGGCGTGGTCACTGAAACGTAGAACATGTGTGACCAAACTGCATGGTTATGTTTAAAACAAACATCACCTGTTTACAACAGTTTTTTGAAAACAGTTTGCAATCAGCTGCTGAAAACATTTTAAAATCAGTTTTTGAAAATAACTTGCATTCAGTTTTGAAAACAATTTGATTCAGTTTCGAAAACAATTTGATTCAGTTTTGAAAACAATTTGATTCAGTTTTTGAAAACAGTTTGATATCCGTTGTTGAAAACATCTTGCATTCAGTTGTTGAAAGCATTTTGCATTCAGATTTTGAAAACATTTGGCATTCAGTTTTTGAAAACATCTTGCATTCAGTTTTTGTAAACATTTTGCATTCAGCTTTTGAAAACATATCTTGCATTCAGTTTTTAAAAATATTTTGTATTCAGTTTTTGAAAACAATATGCATCCAGTTTTTGAAAACAGTTTGCAATCAGCTTTTGAAAATGTTTTGCCATCACATTTTGAAAACATTTTGTATTTAGTTTTTGAAAATATTTGGCAATCAGCTTTTACAAAATTCATGCATTCAGTTTTTGAAAGCAGTTTGTATTCGGTTTTGAAAACCATCTTGCCTTAAGTTTTTGAAAAAAAACATTGCACTACGTTTTTTGAAAACAGTTTGATGCAGTTTTTAAAAACAATTTGCTTTTAAGTTTTTGAAAACAGTTTGAAATCAGTTTTTTATAGGATATGTTCCAACCATGAGTTGAGCAATTAAAATGAGACAGTCAAGATTTTTGTAGTAAATATACAGTACTTCTGAGATCCGGATCATTTAAAGAACAACATTTCAGTGGCAAGATGTAATATCTTTGGTATAGTTACCTCTTGAGCCAGCAAGAGCCCTGTAAGAATGGACCGGCATCCCGGCGGCATGATGGTAAGGATCTCTTCTGAAGTAGGAGGGCACCTGTGGAAGTTGCCTCTTGCGAGGGGAAGGTGTTCCTGTCGGAGTATTGTTGGCTGACCTGACTAAAGAGCGCATTCCTGATGCTGAATGCATGGAGGCAGGAGACCTAGGCCTTGGAGGAAACGGAAATAAGCATTAGGATTGCCGGAGCGAATGGGCCAGATCAAGAGGGTATGTCCATTGCCAAAAAACAGCAGCTCTGTAATGCGACCGAGATCCTAAAAATTTCTTAAACTCATAAAGGAAATGCATTTGAACATACTATTTGTATAGATTTGAACACCATTGTAATGCAGTTCAAATTGACTTAAAAAGACCGAAAGTGTGAATACCCAATGGATTAATACATGTTTGTCGCACCCCGCAACAAAAGTGACACAACTCACAAAATTGTTAACATTCTGTTGAACACGATATTAAGTCAAGCGAAATAAGCTCTATCTATATTCATTAAAAACGACATATGAGGTTAGCAAAGTTTTTAAACATAATGACAGTATTGTCACTTTATTTTCTCAATGCATTAAAACTTGCATTATCACAAAATTCAAAATGATGTGTCACTTCTAAAGCAGGGTGCGATATTCACCAAAGTTAAGTGGAAGGCAATCCAGAAATGTTATGAAGAGAAATTCCTATATTTAGAGATTCAATTTCCCAACAGGATCTATTGTGCCCTAAAACCTTCACTACCAACCAAGCTATCAACAGGATCTGGCAGATTTTCGCATGAATAAAAATACAGTAAAACCTGGAAAAGTTACCACCTTTGAATGGTGACCACCTGTTTATGTTGATCACTTTTTAGTGTTTTGTTTTTTCTAGTGTAAATTTCCTTCATAAAAATTCTCCGTATAGTGACCACCTGTCTATTGTGTACAGTGACCAGTGTGTGTTGTCATTTTTGCAATTTTTACATTGCCAATGTACCTTAAAAAGTGACCAGATAACGGATGAGTCAAGTTACATCCTGCTTTAACCCCAGTGGTTCTCAAATAATTCAGCCAATCATGTTATTCATATCGAAAAAAAAATCACTGAAAACATGATCGTAAGAAGCAAAAAGCATTTAAAACAATGAAAACTTGATAATTTTTTCTTTAAAAAATCAAATGTGTAATAAGGCACCTGGACATGATGATTCTGTACTTTTTTGGTTTTATGTTTTTTTACTACATTTATTACAGTCTACATGTACAAGTACAGTGTACATGTTCATTTTAATTTAATTCAAGCATTCTTTGTATAGTGATCACCTGTGTACAGTATCCAACATAGCATTTTTTTTTGGTGGTCACTCTTAAAAGGTTTTACTGTAGCTGTCAAACACAGGGAAGTTATGCAAAGAACATGTTTCAGATCGTTGTGAAACACTTCATCACAAGTTTGAAGTTGAAAGCACAACAAAGTTCCCAGCTAGGGATGGCCTACCTCGTTTCGGGAGGTGATAAAGAGCGCGAAGACGTCTCGGACGTTCCTCTCCTCGGAGACTTGGAGCGTGACCGGTGGCTATGAATGGAAGGCACATCAGAGGGAGCTGCAGATCGCGACCTAGGTCGGGCCATCGAGTGGGGCACCTGCTCTGCCACAGGCATTCTCATTTCCACTATGTCCTTTCTGGGAGCCCGGTGGTGGTACGACGGGTTGCCAATGTCTTCCCTTCGCACCACGGTTGGAAGCCTTCCCCTGCGCTGGGGGGACACGTCGCGCGAAACCCTCCTGTCCAGCAGTGGATCGTCGTCCAACAAGAACGGAGGACTGCAAGAGCTACCTAAAGAACTAAGACTAGCGTGGTCAGCGCCGCCGTGGCGCCGCTCGCTCCGGACACCCGGGTTGCCGTCCTCGAAGTCGAATTCGGACATGTCGCTGTCGCTCAGCCGGGAAATGGTGCTCGGAGGGGACAGATGGTCAGTGGACGTCACGCTGCTCGTCGCTTCGTCCATGTACATGTTCCGAGACTGGATCCTCTGAAGAAGAGAGTAGGACTTGGAATTGGAATTGAATCTGGGATTCAAAAATGGGATTTCGGAAATTCACAAAATGCTAGAGATTTTAGTCTTGCTTGTTTTAATCTGACTAATGCTCGTGGACAATGTAAAGATGTTGTACACAACTGGAGATTCGCATGGAAAGAAAATGCATTTGAATATACTATTTGTATAGATTTGAACACAATCGTAATGCAGTTCAAATTGCATTTTGCGTTATTATGAGGCATTTTCAAAAAGTGCTGTATTGTTGTCATTGTATTCTCATCAATGTATTTCAAAATCTATTCTTGTAATTTTAATGTCATCCATGCATTATAAAAACACAATGTTTTTTAAAGTGCATTTCAATAATTAAAAAATGTATTTTAAAATAAATGTCAATAGCACAAGATGTATTATTTTAAAATTCATTTCAATAATCTGTTCTTGTTATTCTCAACGATACATTTTAATAAACCAAAATGTGTTTTAAAATGAAATTCAATAATTAAAAATGTATGATGTTAAGATTAATTTCAATAGCACAAAATGTATATTATTCTAAAATATATTTTAAAATGCATTTCGATAACACAAAATGTATCATTTAAAATGCATTCTAATATTCTATTCTTGTTATTTTATTCTCATCGATATATTTTAAGAAAACAAATTATATATTTTATAATGCATTTCAATAATAAAAAAATGTATTTTAAGATGAATTTCAATAGCACAAAATGTATTACTTTGAAATATATTTTAAAATGCATTTCAATACCAAAAAATGTATTATTTTAAAATGCATTTCAATAATCTGTTCTTGTTATTTTATTCTCATCGATGTATTTTAAGAAAACAAAATGTAGTTTAAAATGCATTTCAATAGCTAAAAATTAATTTTGAAATGCCTTTTAATAACAAAAAATGTATTTTGAAATGCACATAATCGCATGGGAACGAACACAGCTTTCCAGTTGTGTAAAACAATTTGACAGTGATGAACCCAATGAACACCAAATGTTCCAACAAGAACATAAATTTTCCCTAAGTGTGCTTCCATGCATACTATCATAATCCACGTGGACGCTAACGGCCTGAGCAGTTCGTGCGTCTTGAAACTCAAACATGACTCTTAGAAAGATGCACATTAACATAACCCCTACAGGTAAGATCGGAAGAAGACGCTTGAAAATCAAATTAAATCAGATTGATTTAAAAATATTGCAAAGTATGTAACATACCATGTTCGACGACAGACTTTCATTGTGAGCACTCAGGAAATACCATTCTAGTGCATCGACCATAGGAGCCGTTCCAAGTTCAATTATTACCTAAAATAACAGAACAGAAAAAATAAATTGAACTAGAAATTATCTCATTTTTCATTTTAGAAAATTAAGTTTTGCTTACCTCTCCCAAGAAATCATTTACTCCAGCACGATCGTAATCCCACACACTAATTTCTAAAATTCTGTATTTAAGGTCTAGTTTTCTCAAGGGGCCATATACGAAATTTTGATTCCACCTCGGTTCGTTGGTGTTGATCACCGTTTTTGTGCGTCGCTTACTTTTCTCACTGAAAAAAATTTCATTATTTGAATTAATGGAAACGATTGGATGCATTTAGATTTTTTTAAGCACAAGAAAGCAGAAATGGGCATTTGTTAGTCGATTGGTTAGTCATTAGTCGTGGTTCTTATGATTGATGATTGATTAGTCGTAATCTAAACGAATTAGACTAATATTTCATTAGTCATTAGTCGTATATGCAATGACTAACTGTCTAACTTCGTATCTATGGATGAAACTGGGAAACTATCTAAGCAATTTTCGACTATTTTGATAATTTTCTACAATTTTTAAAATTTTACAAACAAAAAAAATGGAAAATTCTCTATACAATTTTGCTAATATTCGAAAATATGGCACATTTTCCACAATAATGCAAATGTTATGATAATTTTACAACTTTTTCGAAAATTTCCGAGTTTTTCATAAATTGGCAACTTTCGAACGGAAAACTGACGGAAATTTGCAATATTGTTGAAATATTCGCTAAATTGTCGAAAAATTCACAAAATTGTCAAACTGCAACATTAGCAAAACTGTTGAAATATCTGCCAAACTGTCAAAAATTCGCAAAGTGGTCGACAAATTCCCCAAATTTGCCAACTTGTCGAAAATTCGCCAAATTATCGAAAAATTTGCAAGATTGTTGAAAAATCTGTCGAGTTTTCGAAAATTAAAAACAATAACCTTTCTCCGAGGCTATTTAGTAATCAATTTTGATCTTTAATTTTAGTCATGAATGAAAATTTTATTCGGCTAATACTTTATTCTGATCCAGCGACTAATGCTACAATATGATTGGCGATTAACGACTAAATTAGCCATTTTAATTTAAGAATGACTATTTTAGTCGTCAATTTCAGCCATGATTGAAACCGTTGTTCGACTAATGCTCCATACTGCATGACAGTACCTTCTGTCAGGTAATAAAACTAATTTAACGTAAGGATTTCTAGCTTGATTCGTTGGAATTCTAGGAGGCAGTTCAGCCGCGCTATACACGGTCACTACTAATTGAGATAATTGGTTGTCCATATATAGTTTAACCTGAAAAAAAATTCAAGAAAGTGGTCAGTGTGATCGAAGCCTCGATTTGAAACAGTTAGTTTGTGACGTCAGGAAGTAATTTAGACTCCTACTTGAATGCGACCGCTAATTTGGCACCTCGACCTCATGATTTCTGGGGATCCAGGAGAAGTGACCATCACACAAGGACGGTGATTTTGTGCACCATGTTTTTTCATACTATACAGTGGAACTGCAACGAGTTAACAAAAACAAACATGAACAAACTAATAAGTTTTATGAAATTTGCGGTGATTTTTCACACGCATTTGAAATTTGTACTAATTAGGTAATGCGTTTTTATTATAGTGCAACATGCATTTCAAAATGTATTGAAACATTATGGATTTTGAAATGCATTTCTTGTACTTAACGCTTCCCTGTTCCGAAAGTCACACAACTAGTCAGGCAAAATGAGCTCTATATTCAATAAAAACATCACATCTTACTGTAGTTTTGGCAATATGTCTGTAGTGTCACCGTATTTTATATATTACAAAACCTATACATTGTGTACATTTTAAAACTTTGCCCAATCTCAAAATGAAAACATTTGAGTTGTTACTTCTAAAGCGGAGTGAGTATGATTACGAGGATAGCTAGCCGTAATCAATTTCTGATTGGTTCATTTCTGAAGTTAGAATTTTGAAATTAGATATAGTTAAACTAATGGCTACATGCATATATTTTTCTCCCAGAAAATTAGCGAATTTCGCTACAAACATGGTTAAATTTGGAGTATGCTGCCCTTGAGACATGTCTATCCATACGTACACTCATGTATACATGGTTTGCCACCTTTTCCCCATTTCCCCCAATAATTTTATCATGATGACGACAACCAATCTTCAAAAAATGCATCAGTCAGATAATTATCCAAAATAATTTTTAAAAAAATGAATGCTATTAATCCTGATATATGCGATCCACCATAACCCATTTTCCTTAACATGAAAACTTAATTTACGAGTAAAATTGGCTTTATGAGGAATATTTCAATTACCGTGTAATGGTCCTGGATTTGACCTGGATGGTGAGCCATGGTGAGAACGACAAGACATTTGATCGCTGATATCACTAATAATTGGAATAAAAATGTAAAAAAAAAGACAATTATGAGCGAAGGAAATTGATGTAGAATTTTAGGGAATAGTATTTTTTGGCATAAAATTATATATTTTCGATACGTTTTCTTTTGCCCTGATAACAGATGGAAATAACTAGGAATTTCTAATTTTGCGTTCTCAAATTTTCCAGGCTTTAATATTAAATTTATTAAAAAAAGTACTTTTTTATCAGTTGCTTGTATAGGCCTATTAGTCGTTAGGTGGTGCCTTTTGAGCTTAATAAAATGGTGGAAAATAAAAGTGCACATGGGAAATGCAAAAATAGGACATTTCCAATTTTAAAATAGTTTATTTCGGTGTCAGGAAAATATTATGAAAAATATTTAATGTTTTGCCTAAAACTACCAGTATATCTTAAAAAACTCATAAAAAGTAGAACATTATGACACCGTCTTAATCAACGCTTTCTTTAAATGTCGTTTCCGGTCAACATGGCCATTGGTTAATCGAAGCAGCCGTTAATTTTAGAAGGAAAATAAATCCAGAAAATATCCAAAATTCGTTGCTTATCTGGACATTATACTGTTAATAGGAACAATAAGCGCTAGATGGCGTTTAAGCCATGTAGTGCATTTGGAGTATGATGTAATTCTTAAATGTTGAAAAATTAAAACAATCCAGTAAATTGAATTTGCTTTTAGCGCACAGACTATTTTTTCTTATCAGAACCAAGTTTTTACAAGAATATATTCCCTGTATTTTTTTTGCTCGTGCAATAAATGTTACTTTGTCTGTCATTTTATGCCTTCTATTTGGGACAGCTCTTAATCGGGTGAAAATGAGCTAGTTCGACCCATTGCGTCCCGATTAACTGGAATTGACTAAGTTTCTAAATACTTGGAAAATACTTCTTTCTCTTTATTTATGCGTTTTTAGGCCATATACATTTTAATACGCTTTCTTATGCACGGCGTTTGCGTTACTACAAATGCGGATACTGTTACATTGTGAAAATATTGCTTTTTAAATTCAGGCTAATGCTTGTAGACAAAATCAAACCATTTTAAACAATTGGAAATGGAAACGTAACGTTTCCAGTTTAGTAAAACATCTCGATTTTGACTATGCAGTATCTGGATTTTAAAATGCAGTATTAAAAAAATTGCATCTTAAATTTAGACTAATGTGCGTAGACAAACTCAACATGTTTAAACACAAACTATAGATAAAAAATCTAGATTTTACATGTTTTTTACAAGCACCATTGCCTGAATTTAGAATCTACCAAAGATTTTTTGCACAATTGGAAACGTATATGGAAGAATGTGTTCTTGATTTTGTCTGCACGCATTGTCTGCATTTAAGATGTCTCGTTTTGCAGTGGAAAGACGCATACTGTGAAAAACATTGCACCTTAAATTCACACTATTGATTACAGATAAAATCAAGACGTTTTATAACAACTAGAAATATCCAAATAACGTTTCCAGATGTGTAAAGCATCTAGTGCAGCAAGATGTTCTGGAAAAAGTTCCCACATCTTCGTTGGTCAACTTTTTCAGTATCATGTGACATACGATACGGCATCTTGTGCAGCAAAATGTTTTGCGCAAATATGCAGCAGGATGTTGCGAAACATATTATGTAAAACCTCTCAATTTTGTCTACATGTATTGTCTGAAATTAAGATGCAATGCTTTCACGGCGTAACATCGCATCTGCAAGAGTCTTTTTTAAAGATCTTTTCAGACCTTCCCATAATGTCCACAGTAACGTTGTCAGGTACCTTAGCAATCGAGAAACCACCAGTTCCACTTGATGCTCTTGCCTGGATTCTGCGATGATATCGTAAACCTCTTCGAACGTCTTCCCCTGCAGATTCCTTCCGTTCCATTCCAGCACCTCGTCCATGGGCTTCAGGTGGCCCACGGTGTCGGCGATGCTTCCCTTTTTCACTTTTTCGACCACTGCCCCCAGCCGCCCGGTCTCCAGATACCTGCCCCCAACCACCTTCAGTCCCAGAATTGCCGCGCTGGAAGAACTTCCCACATCTTCGTTGGTCAACTTCTTTAGGATCATGTGACCGATCATGCGAGTCCCATCCGGATTGGGTGTCCACGATACGGGGTGCTAAAACGCAATCCACAAATGCTAAATTAGAACAGAGTGCTTCCAAGCAACCATTGCCGTTATGAAATTCAGAACTAGCCTAAGCCGTGGCTCGCTGCCATGTGTACGTTGCGGAGGCATTGCTTGGAATAAAATTCAAGAATTACGAAATGGGACATTTTCATAAAAGCAGCCTTTTTTTTTACGAGCCACAATGTGCTCGTTTTAATTCGGCTTCTTCCAAACTACGAAGCGTGCCATGGTACTCATCTTCCAAGAGAACTAGGCGATGACGCTGCAGTCTATTGGATTTAATATCCCAACTCGCCATTACGTTGCAGAAGGATGCATCAAGGATGAAAACATTTTGCTTTAATTCAAGACAGATTTATTTGAACGAAGGTTAAAACAAGGGCATTTTTTTTTATTAAAGATGAATTGGAATTTATCCGATTTTGAAGCGAGCCGTTTTTGGAGCGATGGAAGATCCTGCTTCCAAGATACGTTTTTGATATGTTACTAAACTGATGAAGGATCATCGACGGCATGCATCCACCTCTCGCAAATTCCACGGATAAAAAGCAAATGTTTGATCAGTTTTAAAAATGACGGAAGCATTAGACGCGCGCTGGTTGTATTTGGTCTTGCCAGACAAGGCCTCTTGCTGGCCTATTTTTAGGATTGCAATGGAAATATCAATAAAAAGTCAGGCACCGAAGTTGTACACATGACAGCGAAGAAGTTGGCACGATGCAGCTACTCGGTATTTTTGCAGTGTTTAATGCGATGAATGGATAATACTTTTTGGAGAAAAAAAAATGTGAACGGTGTAAAATGAGCGTTAAATGAAAATATCCTGTTCATGTTCAACGAGCTATAATGTATTAACTGATGCATTGAGCAGAGAGATTATGTAGGAAAGCGATATAATTTCATCAATGCATGCACTCAGTCGTAAGTACGGGTGGAGACTTATAATTGCATTATTAGGCGTGCATTTTTACAAAATGTTGAAATTTAACAGAACAAAAAAAAATTAGGTGCTTCGATAATAAGGGATTCGTGGGAAGGGAATGCACGACATGTTGCGTGCGCCAGATTACATGCCCAGTCCGCATATAAAAGCCAATCAAATATTGAAAACAATCATAAAATGCTTATGCAAAAATGCGAGCTATTTACCATGCTTTTTATTGATGATGGACGACGACCTTTCTTTCTCTCTCTTTTTCGAATTTAATTATGTTCGTGCCTGGTTTGGCTAGAGAACTTCTGGGACACCCTGTCTATACCGTAACATTGTTTATTTGGGGCGGGGGTTCGACGTCCGAAAAATAATTTGCAAATTTTAGGGCGTCCGAAAATGAAAATGAAAATGGGGAATATAAACCTTCCCACATCTAAAATATAACCTCAGAAATGTATTTTCGGAAAGGAAATTTTTGAATAAAAATACTCATTAAGATTCATATTTGGAAGAATGAATTTTTGAATAGCTTAAAATTTGAATGTGTTAAATTTAAATGTTGAATGTCCATTTGAATGTCTCAACATATGTGTAAATTATAATTTTTAAAGTATTCCTAAATGCAGCGTTGATATATTTAAAAATATATAGTATTATATACTGCGTTGCTGAATGTTTTCTATTTAATATTTATAATTCAATATAAATTTTCAATGGAATTGGCAAGTTTGGGCGTTCGAAAATAAAATTGGAAATATTAAGATGCCCACATTTGAAATATACCCTCAGAAATGTATTTTCAGAAATGAAATTATTGAATAAATTACGTTCATTAAGATTCATTTGGAACAATGGATTTTTGAATAGATTATAGTGTATATTTAAATTTATCGCAGCATAGGCGTAGATTAGAATATTTGAGGGATTTTTTACTGTTTTTATCCTAATGTTTTTAATATTAGTAAATATATTTATATTTAAAAATATACGGTATATATACTGCATTGCTTAATTTCTTCAATTAACTTTGGAGTTAATATACTGTATCCATTAAATATATGAACGTGTCGTACAAAAATATATCTAGTCATTATATAGTGCGGGCATTCGTGCATTTAACTTGTCGAAATATGTCATATGTTCTTGATAGTTTTACGAATTTCACTTCGGGACAACCTGTTTCAAATCATTCTCCGTATCCAAACAAGTGCAACACTATAAGTAAACCCAACAGTCCCGGTGGGGTTTACCCTAGTTTCTAAATTAAAATCATTAACTAAAAGAGAGAAAAAGTATATCGCCCTCGCCTATAAACGAAAATCAGCTGTGTGCATGTCAACGGGGAACTAGTAAACTACAAATCTGGTATATATTTCATATATCAGCATTATAAAGAAGTATTTATTAAGAGTTCACTACTAAAGCTATCATATTTTGGGGCCGCAAAGTGAATTTTTCTGCATTTTTCACTTAATTTCTAGTGAATTTTTCATGTTTTTTCTGGTTCCATGCTAATGTGTGCTTCGATGTACGCTTTGCAGGGCAAATGATGTTAATGTCATATTCTTTGTGCGGTGAAGTAGTACTTAACAGGGGTGCTCAGACAGAAGCTTTACGAATGGCACTTTTGGCAGTCTTTATGTCACGTGTACAACAGGAATTAATGGTTTAAAAATCAGCGAGAAACCAATTTTGCATACGTGATACGGCGCAAAAGTACGACTGTCATAAGTGTCGTTCGTAAACCTTCTGTCTGAGTACCCGTGTTACTCTTTCTATCGTTATCGTCATCATCCGTAACGTATGTTGAAGAAATAGTGGACGGAGAACGCAGCCGTCAATGTAATTACCAAAAGTGAAATAGTTTTTATCAGAAAAACTTGGTTAAATTGAATAATTTTGCTAATAGGTAAAGTCTGGTGATGTTAAGGCACAATTGATGTTTTTCTTCAATTTGACTTAATTGTTTCAACCAAAGCTGAAGCCTCGGTGACATGATTTAAATATCTATTTATGGATTTTTTCATTCCCTTCCATTATTTCCAATTCTTTGTGCTCTGCGTGCTGCTTTTTTTTTATTGTTTTGACATCTTGCATTTCTAGTGCGAAATTGGGAGGGGGTTTAAATTCGAACTAGTAAAAACTTAAAGGTGCACCTTGACCGATGTTTTCAAAATTAATATACAGTGTTTGCTCGATGTTCTACATTGTGCTTTTTAACGTGAAACGTAGTTCTGTCAACAATGCCAAACTATTATACAAACGATACTATGGTATAATACTTAGCGGAGGATGCTAATTCCTAACAAAATAAAACCGATGCATAGGAATAAAACGAAAAATTAGGACAAAGTAACTGGGAAGATTATTCTAATTTAAATTGAATTTTTCATTGTCTGCATACATTATGGACATCACACACTAAGAGGCTCTGCAGTGACAATTTTGTTTAGAAAAATGTGAATTGGAGTTAAAATTAAGTCTTATGTTCATGTAATATCAATCCATTACTTAATTTATCATAAATGTATAGTATTTTGTTGTCTCATTTTTTAAAAATTACAGAAACAATATCTGGCCCTAGCCTTCAAAGCATGCCCGGGTGGAAAAAATGGGTATGGCCATATATTGAATGTAGTAGATATGGCGATAAAAGAAACTGACCACATTAACTAAGATATGACCGTACATCCAAATATTGCCAGACATGACCGTATATCCAAATATTGCCAGATTTACCCCAAAATGTTCAGGTTGTCACAGGTGTATCCCAACATTTCAATATATTCAGACACTTAGGACTATGAATAATTGGCATTAAATTGGACTAAATTAATTAATGCAAACATAATTTAAACTATCTGAATATTTAAAGTGCCAAATGCATCTTAAAATAAAATGGAATCTGGGAAAATCCGCGAAATTCTGTATGCAGTACGGTATATGGTGTGCTTTCAAGATAGAGTATATCCAGATATAAAACCTTGTTTGACCAGATCAAGTAAGCCCATTTGTGGAAATTTTCAGATATGGTCGTATAATGAAAGCAAGTATGACCATATCCAGTTAATCCACATAAGGGCCATTTAAAAAATAATGGTCATACTTAGAAACATGTATGCCATATACAGTACATGTATACTGTATGCCAAATCTGACAATATATAATTTTTCCACCGGGGGCAGCTTTGACTGTTCTCAAATTTTCAGATTTCTACAAAACGGTCCAACTATTCCTTAAACTCGACAGATTTGTCATCGTATCAACAAACATTTGACCAGTTTTTCAATCGATAATTCCTTCCACGGACGATTGCCGCCACGCTATGTAGCCTTCTTTTAAGATTTCTTGGAAATGGAACATTTTCCGTCCATTTCAATTCTCACTGTCAGCACAATTCTTAGCTTATCCAAATGTTGCGCAGTGCAAGTGTTCTGACTAGATACGAGTAGATTTAATGGAAGTAGGTATATACCTGGTGATAATTATGTCTATTATTTTCCTCACTGAGGGTAGCACTGCTACTGGTATCGATCCCCGAATCCTTACTCTGCTGTTCGTTAGGCCATTGTGGGTCGTGGCAGGCAGGGTCCCAAGAATCGTTTGCCTCTCGACAGATTTCGGCCCTGTGGAACCGTACCGTTTTTCTTTGGGCATTTTCGTACATTTGCTTTGGGTCGGGCAATCTAGTCTTTTTGTTTCCTTCTCTATAGTCTCTATGATAAAACCGTTCGTCCACCCTAACGCGCCTTAGTTGGTCGTGTCCATCACCATTTGTGTAGTTTTCTAGTTCCCCTACAATATAGTAATAAAGCAGGGATAAAAAATAACTAAAGAAAAGAACAAGTTTGAGATGCACAAATATGGAAGTCAATGCGAAGATGAACAGCGAGCTATACCGACCATCATACGAAAAAAAAAAAGGCATCACATTTATTAGGAGCAAAAAAAAAGCGCTTTAGGTGAAGATGATAAATTTATGAATAATAAAAGGATGATGGAAATGATCCCCCTTTTCAAATTTAATGCAATTTAAATTGAGTTTAGCCGCCGGATCGCGATGTCGAATGAAAAATTCTGACTGCAATTAACGTTAATGCACTCATTTTAATGCATTTTTCTTTTTTCCTGGCAGTAGATGGTATCAATTCTTTCTCGGGAAAAAAAAAAGAAAATGTGACCTAAATAGGTTCTTTCTCGCAATTTTTTCATATTTCGAATAAATTTTCAGCCATAATTTCATTGCGCCATGAGATTGTTCCGCCCCAAAAAATGCGAATCCAAATTGGCCTTGCTGCAGGGAGATGGTCTTAATGGACAGCCACAATCCTTTTAAATTCAACCATTTTCAACACAGAATCACGTGATGACGCGGGTCACGTGACATCCCCGCCGCGTGACGGCTTTGCTCACCGCTAAAAACTTTTTGATTTTTTCGTTTAAAATATCTTCTTTTTTCCAGCTTTCGCCCAGAATTTCCATGTCTCCTGGAAAATAAAGGCATGTTAATTGCAACGATTACACAAGGCTTTTCTCGAGAGCTCGAGAAATGCTCAACTCTTGAGGCATCTAAGATGCAGCGTAATGTATACGACATTAATAAAACAGATAGATCACACCGAGTTAAGGGGGGCAGGGATGCGGGGGGGAGGGGAGGGGGAACAGAAGTGCGAATCTACGGAGCTCGCAGGGTGCAATGTGCTCACCGATTCACGTGTGAACGACAATCGATTTTGCTTTTTTTTTCTGATGTGTTGCGAGGGTTTTGAAGTACCACACCAAAGTTCTCCCCCCCATGTGCCCCCGCGCGCCATCTCTAGGGCATCGCTCGCATCTTCAGTTTTCCTAATCTGAGTACTCATCCTAAGCACCTAAGTGAAGGTTTTTGGAAGATGCTGAGCGCCGTTAGACGGAGTGTTATATCAGGAGCTGTTTCATCTTGGTTCTTTATGCCATGACCTCTTTGTTTGACTACTTCATAGATGTTTGCATCAGTGCTGTTAGTCGTCCATAGATGCACATGTATTTATCAACATTTTTTTTTTTCATAAAAAACAAAAAAAACGTGAGATGTATGAAAATGAAACTAGCGGCTTAGCTTGACTGCACATTCCAGGGTCGTACGGGATCCTCGATTGGAAAATGCACCGTTCTCAAAACGACACATGTGCGAAAATGAAACGTAGTATTGGTGGCTTTTCTCAGGGTTCCCCCAGATTGGGAAAACCTGGAAAAGTCAGGGAACTTGGAAATGTCTGGAAAAATCAGGGAAGAATGATTTATTTTGAAAAAGTCAGGGAAGAATGATTTATTTTGAAAAAGTCAGGGAAGTTCAACGTATTAATGGTGTCACAATTCAAAAATAATGTTTCCACGTGGTTAATTAAGGGCCATTTGCCAAATTTTCAAAATTTAAAAGATTCTCCCAGTACAAATTTGCAGAAATGTTCACTAATTTCAGAGGACAAATTTACCAAACTTTCACTCATTTCAGAAGGCAAATTCGCAAAATTTTCATCAGTTTCCGAGTACAAATTTGCAACAATTTTCAACAGTTTCCGAGTATAACTATTTCAAAATTTTCAACAGTTTTTCAGGACAAATTTGCATACCGGTAGTTTTCAATCTTTTCAGAGCATAAATTTTCAACTTTTTTAAATTCTCCGGATACAAATTTGTCACATTTGAAATAAATTAATGCTAATTTTGTGAAATGTTTTTGTACAATTGTTTGAAATTGTTATTAGTAAATTTTGCAAAATACTGAATATGGCCCTACATGTATGTCTATTTTGCAAAATTGCGGATAACATTGGCATATGTCAATTTTGATCTTGTCATTTGTCAGGAACATTTTTTTAAAAAATTTGGAAAAGTCAGGGAAGTTGAAAATGAAATTTCTAGGGAAACCCTGTTTCTGTACGAGCTAGAACGTTTAGCACGTTCCAAATTTTTGATTGTCACAGATAATGCAATATTGGACTCATTTCTTGTTATTTTCATTTGTGTATTATTGGACGACAATTAGAAATGCAGGTCGATAATGGAAAAAAAATTAATCTTGCGTAGATCTCACCTTTATGGATGAAAACTGTTTGAAATTGATCAAAACTGATGAGAAGAACTCACTGTATACGAATTTTTGATAGTACGGACTCATTTCCAGTCCCTATCCTTGGTTATGGACGAATAATGTTAATTTTTTCGTTTAAAACGAATACCGAATTCGGATATTATAAATTTACGGCTAAATGAATTTTCGAGTTCCCAAGCATTCGCACTATTTAGACTTAAAACGAACTTTAGACAATGTGAAAAAAAAAATGTAGGAAAAGGAAAAAAATTCCCCAATTAAATTCACAGCACCTTCCCATAAATATCCATTGGGTAGGATTTCAACCAAACTTTGATGAAACTTTAGTTCTTATTGTTGAAATCATGTTTTGTCTGACCTGTGATAGTACGAACTATGATTTAAACGAGCAAATTGTGACGTCCTTTGGGATTTGCCTTAACAAAATTCGACTGTAGTTAAACTGAAACCAAACCAATTTCACAAACTGGTTATATTCATAGCAAACATCCCATTTTTGCAATCAGTCAATTCCATAAAGAAAATTTTCCATAACCATGGTCCCCCAGACATGGAAAACCTGCAAAAATCAAGGCACTTGAAAATTTCTGGAAAAGTCAGGGAAGAATAACTATTTTTGAAAAAGTCTGGGAAATTCAACGTATTAATGTTTTCACTATCCAAATTAAAGCTTTATGGGGTTAGCTCCAGTATAAATTTGTAAGATTTCCAACCTTTTCCAACACAAATTTGCAAATATTTTAACTGGTTTCGAGTACAGATTTGTTCAATTTTCTGGTTTCCGGGGAGAAATTTTCAAAATTTTCAAAAGATTACGAGGACAACTTTTTAAAATTCTTAATCTTTTAAAAATAAAAATTTTAAAAAATTGGCTGCGTTTTCCGAATACAAATGTGTCACATTTTCAAAATTGTTCTTGCTAATTTTGTAAATTTTTTTAAAAAAATGTTTTTCATTTTTACAATTTTTCAAAATTGTCGTTAGTAAATTTTGCAAAAATATTGAATGTTGTTCTGTGTCGATTTTGCAAACTTGTGGATATTATTGGTATTTGTCAATTTTGGCCTCGTCATTGGTCAAGTCAACGTATTCAAAAACCTGGATAAGTCAGGAAAGTTAAAAAGAAAATTTATGGAGGAACCCTGAGAAAGGACCATTTCTCAGCTATGTTCAAGTGAATTAGAATGATACAAGGCAATTACAATGATTGTTTCCATTGGTTACTCGCGTTTTAATCTTTGGATTAAAAATATCAGTTATTTTCCACCACGATTCTCTTGAGATTTCTATATTTCTGCAATAATTTTGTAGCACTTTTCAGATGCTTATGAAGCAAAACAGTTTCCAAAATGCCTGCCTTAGGCCTTACTATTGTGTTATTCAATGCCTACACTTGGATATAAATTTCGGAGAACATTAACTCTATTGAGAACGAGTGAATCCTAATTATTTTCCACAAAGTAGCTTCAAAAGCTAGACTCGGAATGAGAGTGGCAGACAAGATAACCTACATGTGGGAAGCCATTGAAACATCTCATATTATATGCGCCTCCTTGATGACCCATCTTGCAATTCGAACCGCATTCTGATGTCAGACATTGTTTTTGATCTAGACAGACACGCACTGTTAAAAATAGGGATGTGAATGTAGGTGGGTGTTGCAGGCATATAACTGATTTAGAAGACCATGATGTTTACAGTCTAGGGATATTAAAATACCTTTTGATCAAAGATCAATGTGCAAACTGAATAGAAACACCTACAATGTTTCTATATTCAATGTGTACTTTGCTGCAACGTCACGTCATGGTTGAATACAGTGCCAGCCTAGACCTGAAAACCTGCAAAATTCGGAATGGTCAGGGAAATTGGAAATGCTTGGAATAGTCATGAAAAAACGAGTTACTTTGAAAATGTCAGGAAATTTCAAGTCAAGAAACTTGCAATTGAGGCAAGAACTTCTGCGGAAGAAATCCATATTGAAATTTATCAATATTAATGAATTTTATCAATTTTGAATCATTTATCAATATTGAAATAATATAAATGTATAACCTTATGTATTAGTTTATTTTATTTCCTGTTCATCCACTAATCATATAAAAAGCAATAAATGTAACATTCCAAACATTGGCATACTGTATGTTATTTTTTTGAATTTTCGATGGTCAGGGAAAGTTGTTTTAAAATTTGTAAAAGTCAGGGAAGTAGAAAATCTGGGAACCCTGTAATTTACCAAACCAAATTTTATTACTTACCCAATTTTATCAATTTTGAATTATTTTGAAATCTAAATCTGCTGACTCCTTTTGAATTTGTTTATCTTATTTCCTGTCGATGCAACAAAGCACTAAATATAACATTCCAAATATTGGCATATGCTATAGTTTTATCTTCATTGGTCAGGGAAAGTTGTTTTAAAATTTGTAAAAGTAAGGGAAGTGGAAAATTTAATATCTGGGAACCCTGTAACTTACCAAACCTTTCGACATTCTAACCCCTTTAAATTTTCGTAAATTTTCAAATGTACCCATATTCAAAATAAACAGGGCTAATTAAAATTAAAAGAAATCATAGCCATAGTGCTTAATTTAAATGAAAAAAGTGGATTTCAAAACATGAAAATATCAAGTAAAAAAATGCATCTTTTTTTGTTATAAAAATAGTGAAATTCTACCATTTGATTTCTCATGATTTGCAGCAAATAACATGATTTTTCGGTCACGCCTAAACTTGCCTGAAAATCGTTAAATCGTGTTTCCGCCTTAATGTTAGTGGTTGAGGTAAATTGTTGCTACTTTGGGCTTGGATTAGATTTCCATAATAACAACCATTTACTGTATTATTCTTTTAAATATTATGATTGGATCTTGGTTAAAATTTCGATTGCATTTTATTTGTTCAGAGGATGTAATGCCATTCGAAGTGAGCATGATGGGACAAGGATTTATGCCCCAAAAGGTGATTTATGACTTCTTTATAATGACTTAGTTGAAATTATTACCTCTTTGACAAAATTCAATTATTGATCTTTGATTTTTTTATACTTACAAAAATTAATTGGTGGAGAAAGGGTTTTTTTACATCGCAAAGTCTAACAATTTGAAAGGGCTCCCTTTCAGTGTTTCCTTAATAAACTAAAGGTTACTGTTTCTTATGTGAATTAGTAAATAAGTATTTGTCCTCATCAGTAGACTAGCAAGCACTATATTGAAGTATGCTGTATACAGGTATATTGTACTGTATTTCTAGTCTGCAAATCAGGACCTTAGTACTGCTATTAAAAAGAAATACTTATGAAATATTTGTAATATGTTTTACGAAGTATTAGGGGATGCTAAAGGTGATAGAAATTTGGAAACTAAATTAAATAGGAATCTTTAAAAAAAATTACACTGTAATTATTTCAAAAGTTTTTTAAAATAATGTACTTCAAAGCCATTTGGAATTTTGAAAATTTCTATGAACGCTTTTGGCATTTTGTTATCTTATATCCTACAATTTTGTATATTTTCAAATTTATTTTCTAGATCCTACATTACTGTATCTTTCAAAAATTCACTTCTAACAACGTTAACGAAAACATTTCCCATACCCGATTCATCTTCATGTCTAAAGTTTTGACAATTTCTACATACGAGAACTACTGAAAAATAAATAAAATTTACCCAAAAAAAAAAACACTACTCCATGTGCATCATTTTCGTTTTAAAAATAGTAAAATTCGGACATTTGATTTCTCACAGGTGTCTAATTATTGAATCGTTCTAATTCGTACTAATAAAAAAATCGAGTTATTATTGTCATGTTTGATACGTACGTAAAAGCAACAATCTGTTGATGCTGCACACACAACTGTGCATAGAGGGCGCCTCGGGGCATCTGGATCTGCCACCTAACGAGGACATTTGTCTCTTGATTAGTAAGAAACCAGGGAACTGAACGACCATATCCTTGTATATTGTAGATATAAACCGTGCTAAAAGCGGCTCTCGTGTTTCGAACTGCTCGATTGTTCCACCAGAGACCCATGATTATATCATTTGGCATATCAAGGGCGCTACAATATTTAATAGTGGCAATTGGCCAACATCCAGAACGGATGGACCTAAACTGAGTAGTCGCATTCATCGCAGCCTCGCGTTTTCCAAGCATTCAAAACACAAAACCAGAAGGCACGCCCATATTGCAAAGTTTGTGGTAGTTCTGAGATGTTGGAAGTCGTGGACACCTCAAAGGTACAAAGAGCTTTTTGAGCAGAGGGGCGTGGCACGTTGACGAACACGTGACTGACATTGCTAATAGGCATTGATATTTCGATCGGTTAACGTTTGGGGATATATATTTTTGTGGTTTTTTTAGAATTTTTTAATTCCTTTATACAATTTCCTTTAATGTTGTATGAATTTCTAAAGTACATGCATTTTCGTTTCTTTAACTAATCCTCTTCTATTCAAGGGAAATTATAAACATACGCTTAGTATAATAAAGCTGCAAGAATAAATTAGCTGTTTGCAATCTGAAGGAAACAGAAACTTTTTGTTGCCAATTGCTGTCAGTTGATTACATAAATTGTTTCACATATTTTTTAACGTAACATTGTTTATGTAAGTTTATGGTTGCAGAAGCAACTAGCAACCAATTAGCAACCTACATCCACACTTGAGGAAATATAGAAGAACTTTCTGTTGCTAATTGGTTGCCAGCTGTTACTGGAAACAAACTTTGTAAACAATGTGTGTAAATATATGTGAAAGCGAAACAACTGGCAACCAATTAGCAACAGAAAGTTCTTTTATATTTCCTTAGTTAGGACGTAGGTTGCTAATTGACTGCTAGTTGCTTCTCTTTCACAAATGTTTTACATACATTGTTTACGTAAGTTTATGTTTCCAGAAACAACTGCCAACCAATTAGCAACAGAGAAAGTTCCTCTATATTTCCTCCAGTGTGGACGTAGGTTGCTAATTGGTTGCTAGTAGCTTCTTTTTCACATATGTTTATGTTTTACATACATTGTTTACATAAGTTTGTTTGCAGAAACAACTAGCAACCAATTAGCAACAGAAAGATCCTCTATATTTCCTCCAGTGTGTACGTATTTTGCTAATTGGTTGTTAGTTGTTTCTGGAACTAAAAACTTATAGAAACAATGTATGTAAAAAATGTGAAACAGAAGCAATTAGCAACCAATTAGCAGCCTACGTCCACACTGGAGGAAATATAGAGGAACTTTCTGTTGCTCATTGGTTGCCAGTTATTTCTGGAAAAATACAATTATCTAAGCAATGCAGGTAGCAATCAATGTAAACAATTGAAGTACAAATATTATGTAAAACAATTAATCTTCACAACCGGCAGCAATTAACAACAAAAAGTTCCTTTATTTCCTCCAGTGTGGACGTAGCTTAACATCTAAGTTATTCAATAAAGAAATTCTGCTATGAAATAGTCGTAAAGTTATTCTTGTAAGAATGTCTTCAAACAAGGAGTGATGTTTGCATGATGCGTCTAAAATTTGAAGAAATCTTTGGAGAAACCACCGAAATACCAATATGTTCAAGTTAGTGTTCTTTGTAGAGCTGAAGGACTGCTCTTTCACCGACTGTTGCTCAGTTTAACTTACATTACTCCATAATTAGATTTATAGCATCGTCAACGTATTATGTTTTTTTTCCTCTAATAGGTTCGATGGACTGTGTAAGTGTCGTGGTGGCCTGGGAAACAAGTGTTGGGAGCCATTAGAGAAACGAGAGTTTCATTATTTATGGGTTGTACAGATATTCTTTAGTGGCCGGCATTTACAGGATTTGCGTGACATATAAGGGCTTTTTCATGGACAAACGTATTTTCGTTTAAAATTCGCAGCATGATGGTGCCAAAGTTTATAATACGTGAAATTAACCTTCGTTTTGATCCATTCTCTTAGAAGTTACATTTAAAACGCTTCGAATTCTTTGGAAGTAACCAAGAGCCAACCAACGTGCCACCATATTCACATACTGAATCCACATTTTGCCCATATGCACTGGTAACATCATACATATCAGGTCATGTGATAACAAAGATGGTCACATCAATGTTTCTGCCCATGCACTAGTTCAGCTTTTGTTATATCCATACATTGCACAATGACCATACATTTCCAAAGTTGGGAAAAGAAGTTCACTATATATAATCCGCAAAATTCGACAAAATGGGAAAAATTGTAACATTCTTATGCTTTCTGTCAGGACCTGAGGTCCAAAGGTCCTGGGATCCTAAGCAGGACAGGAATGCAAGGTAGCATTCCTGTATTACAGAG
>JAQGAO010001610.1:0-23533 GCA_034697705.1 Ommatoiulus sabulosus | reverse complement strand
TAATTTATATTGGCGTTCTTATAAATTTATTCCTCAAAGTACCGTCAAAAGTCCGAAATACTTAAGAAATGATTCCATTTTAATTCGAACGACTTTAAAAATGTTGTGATTTAAATTGTTTCTAATCGAATTTCATCTTTTCCGTTTGAACATTTAGGCCAATCTACACTTGTATTTAGTGAAAGTAAGCTCGTGTTCCCGTAAATAAACATATTAGTTTTATCGAATTTCGTTTTTCTCCTGCTTTAATTTGAAATGTCACGTGTTACCATGTTGCGCTAAGTAACTCATCATAAAGAAATTGTACAATTTTAAACGTATTTATACATGCCGTTGAACAATGAATGCGTGAACAATTAATACTTTTAAGTAATAATCATGTTGATCAAATAACGAATGTGAAAAGAAACTAAAATAACAGTTTTTTTTTTATTAAATTTAGAAATTTTATCTCAACACATTCCGTTTGTTTATCGATTTTTCTCAGAATTTTTGGTAAAACTTTTCGTTTTAAATACGAATAAACTGGAGATTTATTCTCCGATTGATAGCATATTTTAAGACAAATAAATTAAATTGAAAAGAAAACAAACCTTAGCAGCCGCCATTGCACGGAGCGCCATCTTGTCACGAAGCGAACTGCGGTCATTTACGACGATGGTCAGCTTGACCAGCGGTTAACACTCAGGAGCAGCGATGCAGGATGGGCGAGCCTTAATTCAAAAATAGGATTAAAGTCAAAAGTATGATTTAATCAGTAATTCATTGTTCTGTTATTGCTCAGTGTGTTTTATATTGAACCCTCATTTAATTTAATCAGAGTTTTATTTTTGTTTAATTTTCTCCCGTACTTTAAATTATTTTTTAACTTATTTATGCTTCTCATTTTAATCGAAATTGGAATTAACGTCGAAACCAATTGATCATAGTCGGATATGACGCCATCCTTCTTATTCAATTCTACTTTTAGTATTAATCTCCTCAAGTTATGATCACGTGTTTTCGCACATACGAACATCTAGATCTTACTCGATGTTCGATCCCATTCAGCTCCTGTCTAAAATGGACCATGTATTACAGGGTGAGTGTCAACTGACAAGTTCGCAGGACGTTGTAATTAGAAGAACTTAAGTAGTAGCATTACGAAACGTACTTTGGTCGTCGTGAAGTCACGTGTTGAAATGCAATGCACCCATGAGTTTAAAAACAGCGATTATACTTGTCTAAACCAATGAGCTCGTTAATTAATGTTGCGCGCGTTATTTCGTGATTGCCGAAGTACGCGATTCGTAAAAGTTTCCGTCCGAGTTCCCCTCATGAAAGATTGTGACTGATAATGCATTTAGAGATGCTTTCATAATTCCATGCACGTTCAATTCCCAGGATTTACATTTTACGCAGTGGATCTTATTGGCTCGTGTCATTCAACGTGAAGCGTTCAATTCAATACCACCATAAATCAATTCAATACAAAACATGTATGAACAATTATTTTTTTAAAAATAAAATTGATTAAAAACATCATTCTAGATGCGAACATTCGAGTTACGAACATGTTTGTTGGAACAAATGTTGTTCGTAAAGCTGTGTTAATTGGCCCGTAGTTCTAACAAGATGGTGGCTCAATTATTAACTTGTGGACAACTTTTGAAATTTTACATTTGAAATACGCTTTATATTTCTCATCTTTAATAATTTTTCTTCATTTTTATAGATCACCTGATCTATTTTTTGTTTCATTTTGAAAACATGTTCGTGTGAGTTTCGTTTAGAAACATGACATTAAGAACGATGCTAAAACATGTTATGCTAATGATGTATGAACTTGGACATTTTATTAGTTTTAATTACTTCAACGCTCAAAAGCCCCTTAGCAGACGCTTAATTCAGAATTCAGCATTTAAAAACTATGATAAAGTTTAACTTAAAATGGAGAACAAAAGACTTCAAAAACCATAAGTTAAAAATTGTAATAAATATTATTAATCATGCAAATGTTGTTATGATAAAATGTATGGTTATTTATTTTTTTTAATTTTTGAGGTAATTAATAATTTTAAAATACAACGAATGAATATGCTTTTCAAAAAACAAATTGGTAGACTTTTGTAGATTAATCATAACACGATGTAAAAATTATCGTCAGAAATATTCAATTCAATTCAACTCAGTACCCTAGTATAAGTAGGGAGGGTGGGAGAGGTTGAATCCATCAACCCAACTTATTCGGCAGTTACCACTGCTTTAGGGTGGACCCCAACATCATTGCAAAATTGAATTTCATGAAGCTTCATGAAGCTTCATGAGGCTATCCTTTGGAAAAGAGTTCCAACGTCTAATGGCATGCAAGAAATAAGACTATCATATATTGAGCATCATTAAAGTTCTCCAACTGAAAAAGTATGCAATATGAAAAAAAAATATCTAACTTATCTCCCTATCTCGCTTTCTAGTTACTAATTAAGATACATAAAAATCGTTAAAAATTTAGTCATTCATTCCTTTTTAAAATACTAATCAAGATAAATTCCTAATGTATTTCAAAATGTACATGTTAACGCATTTCAAAATATACTTACATGTCTAAATACAAATAAATCCATTTATGAAATTCATTTTAAAATAAATTGGATTTTATGATGCGTTTTGAAATATATATTTTGAAATGAAAATTCGAGTGCATTGCAAATGTATTCAACAAATTTAAATATACATTTCAATATAATTTCTATGGTATTTACCCAAATAAAATATAAAATTCTTCGTTTTACATATATAGATACCGAAATATGTGCTACATTTTCAATGTCAATAACAGTCACTGTGTTTTTTTAATGCAATATTTGTTATTGACAAATTCTGTGAGTCATAAATACTGAATTCAGGAAGTAATAAATTTAGTTGGCATTATTATCTGTGGTGCAAAATGCACTGGCGGTGAGCCGGTGACTGTTTGATTTCAATTCAATAAAACTTCCATGAAATATGTCGCTTGATAAAAGATCAATTGCGAGTCTGATAGAATATACAATGAATGCGATTTATTAAGACAAAGTAGAGCTCTCGACTAATTCGTTTTTGACAGCCAAAAAGTAGAAATTAATTAGAAATGACGTATGGCATTTTAGCCAATTTGATATGTACATGAGTGACGACCGTTTTTTGTCTTCAATTCGTTCATTGTGAATAAAGCATAACACACCTTTTAATGCCTGATTCACAGTGCATCGACGAACTGTGGCTCAGGTGCAATATAAAATTTCTGAAGAAATGTCGGTAATCTAACTTCACAGCACCTGATTGGTTAGGCGCCAAAAATAAAATGTTGTTAATTAACGAATATATTTTTTTTTTACTTTTAAGGGTGCCATCTAGTGATTTTTTAGCAATACACAATGAAGTTATCAATACCGTACGAGATTCGTTACATACTACAGTATAAAGATACATAGATTACATATAGGAACATGTGGTCCGATGGATATGACCAGAATGATAAAATCAGAGATAATCATGATTGCAAACACGAACATCGTAACACGAACATTCGTTTCGTGGCTTGACCAAATTATACCTGTATTAAAACAAAATCGACAACCTGGACAAAAATGTGTTTCATGACTTGAAAAACCTCAAACAACTCAATCTATCTGGCAACAAACAGATGATATTGGGTTAGTTTAATATAAGCTGATTAGTGGTCAAACTGAAATGGATTGTTGCAACATTTATACATGTACTGTATATTAGAAAAACAATTCATACTAGCTGTACCTCACGCAGCGTTTATGTTCCCATTAAGACTCATGAAATTACTAATGGCGAGCAATTGACCTAATTACTTTGAATAATTAATGTCTCGCAGAAAATCCCACAATTATCATTTCATCCCCATTATGTGGGCATATGTATGGACAATTTTCCATGATTAGAGTGCCATTTAACTGTACTGCTCACTTTTGCACTTTCATTCATGCATCAGCGGCTCATCCTGAATATGGCAATCCATCGAGTCTGTTTATGTGATGTCCAAAGTGGACCATCTTTAATCCGATCTTCAGTTTTTAATTGTTTGCTGTTGCTTCTGTTGGTGGTGATTGCGTGTCCTTTTCACGCCACTTCTTTAGTTAATACTTCATCAAAACCACTTGCCTCTATTTTGCCAAAAAACAAGGAGGTTATCACCATTGGGGTTGTTTTTCTAGGATCTTATGGTTTAAAGAAATGGTTAATAGACGGTGAAGTTCAAGCAATTGTCTGGAGAGAGAGCAATGACCCACTCTTCAGTTTTAAAGAACGTTTCGACGTACGAGCAAAACCTATTTTTTTGCCGGAGGACAGCAATGAAATGGGTAAGATAGTTGGACTGTAGTTCTTAATTTGTCACTATTATAAAATGTGTGCATTCGTTGACATAATGTGTATTTAAATGCATCGGAATCTAATGCACATGTAGGCTACGCTGTAGATGGACCAAAGCTAATGGTTTTTTTATGGAAGTAATTGTTTAACATTTTTTAAGTATTTGTCTTTTTAAGGCTATCCCCAATCCTTTTATTTTGTGAAATTATAATAACACCACTATTTAATTTTTTCATTGTAAAACTTTACACCTATACCTAAAGCTAAGTCCACACTGGAAGAAACATAAAAGAACTTCTTGTTGCCAATTGTTTTTTAAACATGAAATTACGTCCTTTACAAAAGTGTATGTTTCCAGAAACAAGTGGCGACAATTAGCAGAGTAAGATGTTCCCTCCAGTATGAACGTTGGGATTTTAGTCATAAAATGAAACATTTCAATATATAAATTTTGCTATTATATAACAAAATTAAATTACTAGGAAATGTCAATTTAAAAATTAATGGAATTTAATAAATGACTTCATCTAGGTTTAAATTATACACGAAACATTAGGTAAAATGGAGCTTCTATTTAAATTAAAATTTATTAGTGGGAATTTAATAATGCTCTATCAGTTCTTATAATTAACCATCGAAAAAACGCTTTTATTGTAAATATATTAAATTTTGCACCAGAGCTATCTTTTAGCCATGATTCCCATACAACAATGGTTCTTAACCTTTTCACAATAACCTTTTTCAAATAGGATAAGTTCTTCAGACCGGTAAAACTTAGTAAAATATTTTGCAGACCGCTAAGACAGAAATAAAAACTATTTATTTGTAATACTTTTGGTATTATTTTAAAAATATAATATTAAATCATTTTGAAACTGAGTGGACGTACGAAGTTTTTTCAAACTGGAAGGTAATATTTTGAACAAACAGCTGAGAAATACTGACATTCAAAACTGGGAACATGGCCACGAAATATGTATTATACTTTTTGCATTGCAATCATGGATTAATTAGGCATTTATTAGGCATTTGAAAGCCACCGAATCTGCAAAAATCAACAATAGTTAAATACAAAACAATACTGAAATGAGAAGTTAATCTGGTGATGTAATGATCTGGAGACGATATTTAAATATAAATTTAAAAAAATCAAGTTAAGGAAAAAAGAATGTTTAATTGAAATTAATTTGGATTTTTTTTCAGATATCCTTTCTATGTTGTGTAACACAATTTTCCCCAATAATGTCAATGTCATTTTCTGGGCTAATTATTTTGGCAGCAATGGAAGTGTCAATGCAATTCGTTATGTCTTCGAATTGATTAGCAAGACAGGCATACCAATTTATTCATTGAATTTCAACACTTTACCAAATGATCAGGTAACTGATTTTTTGTGATTTTTAAATTGCTTTTTGAATAGATAAAGACATTACTCAAAAGTAGTGATGTTTAAATGTTTTTTGTTAACTTAGAAAACTTCGAAAAACGTTATGAAAATGGCTCCCTCTATTCGCCACCAGAGTTCAGCTATGCTGAGCATTCTAAGAAGGTAAAAAGTTATCCGTTGGTTGGTGGGGTTAACGTTCGCATTGCTTATGAGGCAAAAAGCATCTTACAAGTCTCGGACCCCTTGATCCCCCCACAGGGTTACACACCAAAGGAACTAACTAACTAATACCAACAGAATACCTTCAATTTCATGCAAGAAGGTGCCCAAGCCTCACAATGACAAGGTGGTCACTCATCGGGGTTATAAATTGTTGTCTATGCTTTTAAAATAATGAAATTGAGCTCTATCTTGCAATGCTAAACATTATAAGCTTAATTTTGGGGACAAAAATAATACATGTATTTTACGGAATCAAAAATTATCCCATTATCCTTGAAATTTTGGTTAGACCATTGTTTCATTTGTTTTACTCCAAAATCATTTAAATCCCTTAAAATTATTTGAAACAAAAATAAAGTAACATCGACATGCAAAATTGAGAAAGATTATACTTACTTCAAACAATTTTAATAAACAATTAATAAACGGGACATATAGAGTAAAACAAATAAAACAACTACCTGCTAAAACATTAAGGATGACGTAATAATTAATACGCCTAACAATTTGCAGGATTGCACAGCTAAGCTATGGTGTCTTTTTTAATAAAAATGCAATTTTATGAAAAAAATATGTTGTCTATAAATCCCTCAAAAAATAGACCACTGGCAGACTTTTAAGAAGAGCGATTTAATCTTACACAAAAGTAATGAGATCTGTTTTATACAATAATAAGCCAAGCGTACGCCTTCGAATATTTTCATAACAACCCCTTGATGTGTTACAAACGGCCAACTAATAATACTTTTCAAGTATAATAAAGTTCATTAACATTTTTCGTTAAATTTACAGACTTTTTCTCTTATTATTCGATCTGTTGAGATTCCAGGTTTCAATTATCTGGCAAACATGATGCATTTACCAACCTCTCTGAAGTGAAACTAAAAAAAGCGACTTATGAGTATAATCTCAATTTCTAAGTATAGTTCTAATAACTAAATTTAGAAATTATATAAAACATATTATTCCATAGGGAAAAATTGAGGAAACATTCTACTAGTGCGCATCAATATTGCTTGCTGTATTTAAAATATTGGGGTTGTTTTTGAGGGATATGAGAATAACTGAGAAAAACATTCTAATAATTTCCATATACTTTTGACATTGAGTAAAAAAACTTATTCGTGAAATGCAATATTTTTATGTACACTGTAGATATTCTTGGAAGCGATTTTCCATAGTGACCAGTTATACCTTGGGACATAGTGATTTTGTCCGAGAAGTCAGAAATCAACTACGTCACGAAAATGAAGATCACAAGTAAGCAAAAGACAGGGTGCTTTTTATAAATTTCAAAAGTTATTCAAGAGATCTCGCGTAATTTACACATATTGGCCTTTAAAGTAGGCCTACAAGTGTATCAGTGGATTAAAATAACTGACGGGCAATTGTCAACAAATAATTGAAATGTAGACACAAATTTGACTTGGGTGTATCAGATATAATATTGGAACGTCTGACACTTGAAAGGCATCTGACCACTTTTTTCCAATGTAATTTGGCAGTCTACTTAGGGCGATTACAGAATTTCTTAATTAAATTTGTTAATTTTGTAAAACAATGACCCTATTATTTTTATCCTATTATTATTTTGCACGAAATCATCTTACCGTTTTATGGAATGTTGCTGCTGCATGCGCCAGTGTTATCCAGGAATAAATTAAAATTAGTACAGCATATATAGGATTTATTATAGCCTTTAAACAATTTTTTATATTTATTGTAAGGTATTGAGTTGATAACAATTCAGTGCTTTACACCGTTTATGTGTATGTGAGTTTCTTCACAAAACGCCTAATGCCATCTTTGAATTTTTTTCCAGTTTGATACTTTTGACAACGGTTAAAGTGGATCCTATGGGCAGTAACAGAACAAAGCGTGATCGATTGATGGATTTAAGGAAAACTGACACTAGCATCATCTTGCTTTATGCTGAGTGCCACGAGACGCAGCACATCATACCAATTGCTGAAGAGTTAGGATTATTCGGCAAAGATCATCTGTGGATATTTGCTAACTTAGTCCTTCATCAATATATGTTCCAAAATGATTTCTTCCCATTAGGAAGTTTAGGTATCCAATCATTACTACTATGACTTCTTCTCATGTAAATATTTTAGTAGTATATCAGACATTTATTTGCCCCTAAAATGATCTTCACTACTTGTACTTCAGTACTTATGAAGCAGTATTGAGCGACAGGTTTCCATGACTTGTCTCAGAATAGAATGCAGCAATGTCTTTAGCCAGAGAATAAGTTCACTTAAATCTAAGTACGTAATATTTTTCCTATGTCATTAGTAATGTTTTATTGTATATTTTAGGGATTGCTATCAACAATTACTTTAACAGTATAATCGAGAATGCAGTGGCAGGGTTCTTCCACGGAATGGAATCATATGTTAAGGATGAGAAAAATAATGCTACTAGTTTGCTACCCAATTTGTCATGTAACGGAGCAGACGAAATTAGGTGGCGAGAAGGAGAAAAGTTTGTAAAGTAAGGTTTGCTCTGAGCAGAGTCGAAAAATATTTGTGAAATATATGTTTAACCCAAGTCGACCATCGCTATTTTTCAATGTTTTCAATGTTTTCAATGTTTCAATATTTTTCATGTTTAAAGTTTTATATTATTTTTCTGAAGGTAGCAGGTAATCCTAATCATATAATGTATACTGTATAGGCAATCAAAAATTTATGATATTCGTAAAATGGGTGGTAAACCCCTAGCCCCGTTATGCTATAAATTTCAGGAGCAACTCTTGAAATAAGTTGAAATTACTCGGAATTCATATTTTCTTTAATTGTTATTTGAGTTTTTTCCGATGTTGAATGTTCTTTGCATTTCTTCATTATTTTAAAATCGATAATATCAACGGTGGAAAGGCAAATGAATATATTCCCACATTTAAATAACATACATTGAGACACATTTAAAATATATTTCTAATAGGCAAAATATTATTACAGATTCAGGTACGTATTTACTAATAATACATTTTTAAACAAATTTAAATTTAGGTTTCCTGATACATTTTATAAAATATGTTTTTAAAGTTTATATATTTTATCAGGTAATTACTACGAATGCACTGCAAATGCGTTGTATGGTGTATATTTCAAAATATATTTTTGTTACAATGAAAAATATATATATACTAAAATATAGGACGCAATGAATTTGTAACACATTTGAAAAGTACTTTGGAAAATGTATTTTTAATATCATATTTTATACAATCTTTTTATTAATATATATGTATTTAGTGGATTTTATCAAAATACAGGTATACTGTACATGAATTTCAAAATATACACGAAATATGCACGATATTTCAAAATTACTTTGAATAACTTGTAATGTATTTTAAAAGCTAAAAACACATTAAACCCGATTTCCGAAATATTTTTAGAAAATGCATTTCCGAAAATTAACTCAAAAGCTTTTTTTTCTAAAAATTTTCAACAATTTTAATGTTGTTGGGCAAACAAGGAGTAGATAATTTGAAGGTCGAATACGAGCAAACGGTTTATTAATTTAGATAGATTTATTGTAATTGTAAAATGTTTGGTAGTTTAATTTAAGTTTCACTAGGATTGAAGATAACCATATCTTTTCCATGTAAAATGGCTCTTTCTATTTTACACATATAAAAACTTCTTGCGTGTTGTATTTCAAATAGGGAGTTTCAACTATAATCTGATCATTACCAATACTTTTATGCGTAACAATTGCTTTCATCTTTATTTATAGGTACTTGAGAAACATAAGTTTTATATCGTCAGAAGTTGAACAAATTATTCAATTTCACGAGGACGGAACAATAAAACATCCACATATTCGCATCCTTAGCCGATCTGGGGAAGGATGGTGGAACCCAGTGAGTTTTTCCGTGAATACTGGTATACCATTAATTTTATTTTATTTAAATAAAATGTACTGACATTTTTTAAAACGTTTAAACCTACTTGTGAAAATTTGTAAGAGATTGAATATTTTCATATTTGCATTATTTATTAGCCTGTAGGACTGGATGTACATGTATAACATGATTTGAGTTTTTAAATATACATGTAGTATTTAGGCCAATGGTATTCATCCTTTTTACACGGTTGGAACAGTGGGATAGTTTGCGGAACAGTGGAATTAGAAAATATATACTCCACGGACTGCTAAGGCAGAAATATATGTTATGGTTGGTTAAAAGAAAATAGAAACATGGCGGATGCACCAGCTTCTCTACGTGTTTCAGATTTCTGTAACAAAATTAATCTTGAAAAAAAAATTACTTATTATTTATTTATGTGCACAATGAATTGACTATCAGCATGCTGTTAAATAATTTTGTGGCACATTTTTACTTTGCTTATTTATTTTTACTGTGTTATCATTCTACTTGGAAGTGGAAGCTAAACTTGGCAGTCATCACCATTCGTAAAAACAAACTTATTTTGTAATGAAACTACATAGCATTGAAAGTATTTACATATTTTTTTTTTATCCTCAGCTTGGTTCATGGACCCCACAAGGTTTAGATATCGCTGACAATAATGTCATACTATGGCCGGGAAACACCCCTAAAGTTCCTTTAGACGTCCCTCATTATCTTTATCAAGATTGGATCTTGCACAGGCAAAACTTAAAAGTTGTTTTCATGGAGGAACCCCCGTTCATTTTTCTGACACCACAAAACCAGGAGTCCGGCATGTGCGAGAATCGAGAAGTCGTTTGCAGAGCAGAATTTTCCGAGACAAATCGGTGAGTGAAAATTTTAAATCAACGATTAAACTTTTAAATATGATAAATTTAACACCTACATTTTTTAATCAGAATCTCTTCTCTTGTTAGGTATAGTTCTACCCAGACTAAAGCATGGTGTTGTTCAGGTCTAATCATAGATTTGCTTAAGGATTTTGCTCGAAGCAATAATTTCTCATATGATTTAATTCGTGTCGATAATGGCACTTGGGGAAGACGCGTGGTGAGTTTTTTAGAAAATGGCTTCGATTTATTCCAGTGTTCAGTGTAATAGTAGTCTCGTGGACAGAACGAAAATATTTATAAATTGAGACCCTGGCAATCTTTGTTTGACGTTAACCCACTTATATTTTGTCAATAGAAACAGAATAACGAATATCTCTGACTGATTTGCTTTCGGGATTTAAAAATTACTATAATCTTACTACGTACTTAGTACCCAAAATGTGACAAAGGAAAGAAAGACAAAAGTATGGACTAAACTATTCACAAATCACATGTTTCATAAAGTGTTTCAGGTGCTTGAATTAACGATTAGAAAATGCACAACCTCAATAGGCATTTATAAGCCCCAAATCTGCTAGCTATGGTAACACTCATTAATGGTTGCAATGCAAAATTAGCTAGTCTTCTTATTGGTATTTTTTCAGAATAAGGAGTGGAATGGCTTAGTCGGAGCTTTGCTCAATAATAAAGCAGATATTGTGTTATCATCGTTCAGCATGAATTCGATGATAGCCGGTGTTGTTGATTTCTCAGTGCCCTTCATGGACACAGGAATCGCCATTGTTGTGAACAAAAAAACTGGAACTATATCAGCCAAAGCGTTTCTTGGTAATAACATAAATAATATAGCCAGGATTTTTCTCTACAGCATGCTTATGATATTTTATTTTTGCTGTATTTTATCTTTGTTTTATTTATTTTATCCTTGTTATATTTTCTTTTCTTTTTTTTTAATTATTTTACATTTACCGAACAAATATCATTCTAATCTCGAGTTAAAAATCGTCAAAAGTTCAGCAGTTTTTCTTCGCATGTTTATGTGTATCTTACAGAACCATTTGATACAACATCATGGATTCTGATTCTGTTAGTGAGCGTACATGTCGCTACATTTGCAATTTTCATGTTTGAACGGCACAGTCCATCCGTGCAACAGCTCGGAGGTCAGTATACATAGGGCTATCTACATGTACATATACATGTATACTCGTCATTGTCATCATCATCATCGATTCGTTTCTCATCAATTTTTTTTTTTTACATTTTTAGACGAGAAATGCAAACTTTCACTGATGCACACTTATTGGCTTGTGTGGGCTGACCTGTTGAACGCAGCCGTTGAAATTGATTGTCCAAGAACTAATTCGGCCCGTTTTGTGACCAGTGCATGGGCCATTTTTGCAATGATATTTGGAGCCTATTACACTGCCAATTTGGCCTTTTCAATGATTATACAAGACGATTATCTCCATCTGAGCGGAATCCAGGATAAAAGAGTGAGTTTTGCATAAATAGTTCTGTACTAAATTGAACCAATTTCAGAATTAAACTTCTGAAAAGTTGTTAGAATAATTGCATCTAAATCGGGGCATGTACTTGTAACGAGGTGTCTAAATCGGGGTGTGTACATGTAAATTATATACATGTATATTTTATTTCATATTGAACACATAAATTACAAATTAGAGAAATTTGGCAAAAGCAAGTTCTTCCATGAAAATACCAAACAAATACGCATGGAATAAAAAGGATTCTATTCAATGATAAAAGATAGGGTTAAAATATACTTTAAACAATAGCAGTTTGAGACCCTTCTGGAGTAGGGCTAAATTATTTAATGTTATTTGTGCAGAGGAGAAAATAAAAAAGGGGATACAAATAAATTAGCAATTAATATATTGCGCTATAGATACCACATATTGGCCCAATATGGAGTTGGCCATGATTTATCTTTCTAAATGTTTGAATGGTTTCAGAAATATATTTTCTATTGTTGTTGATAGATAGATATTTGTGTTGAGGATGACGCCAGATTTGGGCTATTTTAGATTTGCTTAATCTAAGGTAGTGCCTGTTGAAAAATCTCTTCAATATGTTTTGATGGATTTGATAAGTAATACCTAATGCGCACGCGCAGCCGATTTGGGTCAAAAAGCCAGATGCTAGGCCAAATAATATGCAATTTCAACAGGTTTTACTTATTTTATTATTAATTTCATTCTATTTTACTTTTAATTTAATCATGTATAGTTAGTTGAACCTCACTCTCAAGATCCCCCGTTGCGTTTCGGGACGGTGCCCTATACATTCACGGATTTCATCCTCCAACAGAACTATCCCAAAATGCATCACTATATGCAGCAGTTTAATAGGAGTAACGTTATGGAAGGCATTAGAGCTGTGAAGAATGGGTAAAGATTCATTGACCTAACCTCCCTTCTCATTGTCATATCATAACAAAATCATTTTTTAAAAGTGTGATATACAGTATAACCTCATTTCTGTAAATCCAAAACAACGTACTGCACAAGTAGTAGGCTACGATTCTACCTCCATATTACCACAACATAACAAAATCGTTTATTTACCAATGTTATATATAACGTAATTTCTATAAATACTCAAAACAGTTGCATAAATAGTACAGTTATGCAATGTTCTAATATAACAAATGATTTACAAAATAAATACAGTCATAAAAAATTTATTCTGTATGAACTTGATGTGATTAATTTATCATTTTGCATACATTTTTTTAAATTATTTACCCATACACAAAAATGCAAAAACTATTCAAATATTTTATGAAGGTACAGCAGCTGAATAAAATTAATTTAACATGATTAAATTTTATATTTACTCAAATTTTTGTAATGATCATATTACGGCAGAAAATTACAAGCGGCGCCTAATAATGTCAAAATATATTGTTAGAATCTGAAAAAAATTTTCTCCTAGGAAATCAATTATAATAACCTTTCAAAATATAATAAGTATAGAAATATGAAGCAATTCAAGTGAGAACTCGTTTGAGTAGTATCAAAATATAGAAGCTTCGTACTCTTATTTCATTGTTCAAAGGGAGTTGGATGCCTTTATCTATGAATCCGTGACACTCAACTATCTGGCTGATCAAGACGAAAGCTGCTCGTTATTGATCGTAGGATCACAGTATCCCAAGACTAGTAAGTGTTCCCTTTTAGATGATAAATTTTTTCAAGAAACATCTTAAATTCCCATTAGATAAATTTACCATTATCTATGAATAACTTCAGTGTACTAAATTGTATTATTTTTAGGTCATGTAATTGGATTTCCTCAAAATTCAGGATATCTACCCAAATTCAACAGCATGTTGTTGAATATTTTGGAATGGGGTTTGTACTTATTGCGTTTAAGAGTGAAAGTTAATCGGCCATTTTCTTTCTAAAAAATGATGATAAATGAAAATCAAAATTCAACATTTTCGATAAATAAGTAACTAAGAACAGTCACACCTGCTTTCTGAAATAATTCATGCGTTAATGTAATCATTAATTATATATCGTTAATTAAATCATATTTAATTGTCTTAAATTCCTCTTGCATGTTTCATTTACATGATGGTGATTTTCGAATCGCGGGAATTTTGAAAATTTTAAGTTTAAAATCATCTTTATTTAACTTCATGATCTATGCAAACGATTTCCAAAATATCGAATTTTATTCCAACATTTTCATAAAGAATGAAACGGTAGAATATCCTTAGTATTGTGAACGAATTTTAACCTCAGTTTTACATGTTGGATTTCGTGCTATTGTTAAAATGTACCTAAAAAGTTTCAAATGGAGAAATCAACATTTTATTACGAAATATCCGTTCCCTTCGCAGTCGAAAGTTATTAACGCCCATTTTTGATTACAGATTAGCCTTAGTTATCTTTTCATATTTGTTTGTTTTTTATTGGATTGTTTAGGCGAAATGGAACGTCTTCAGAAATTTTGGTTAATTGGGAAATGCAGTGATGAACAGCATAGCACGTCCAGTGATCAAGTAACATTGTCTCAGTTCTCCATCGTATTCATCCTTCTCGTTTTAGGAATAATTTTGGCCATTTTCTTGATGATCATCGAACATTTTTGTTTCAAATACTGCCAAGGGCATCAGGATAAAGCGAGATTACGTAATAAAGTTGGAGTTTGCTGTAGTTGCAGAGGTCAGGTAATCGCAATTGAGCGCCATTGCCAAAACACGTGTAAAATGTCAAACAGAAGATTACAAATGTCCTAGTTGTTTCATCTTTAGAAATTTCCTATGGTGTTGCCACAATGAAAGTATTGAAAATTCTTTCAAAAATGAGTTAATAGTTGCGGAAGGTTCGAGAGCTAGTATATTCTTATCATCCAGGAAATACGCTTTTTTAAACAGGTGTGGTGAGTTTTAACACGAGTACAAAATATTTTCCAGATCGAAGTAAGAAATTGATACTTTCGTTATTTATTAGGCAATACAGAAAAACAGAAAACAATGAAAACTTTTCATAGAATATTTACAAGTACATGTGATTGCATTCACCTAATCCAAAAAACAATGGCTGACATTCAATCACTTTAATATTCTTCATCTTTAAGTGGTCGATGTATTATGAAATGATTTTTTTTCTAAAAGTTTGGACGTACGTCTTCATCAGGAGAATGGCAAATTAGTTCATGAGCCTTTTTGAAACTAATGCCTAAAATTGATATGGCTAATGAAGTAATTTACTCCTGCAGCTATTGCATTTTGTTATTACAGTACATGAGATTCCCTGCGTTTTTTGGCCTTTAAAACTTCCCGCTGTCTTTTTCATGGGATTTGTGTCGATTCAGCATGCTCCTGATGAAGACTTCAATGATCTCAAAGGGTTGAGCAATGAATAAGAAACAATTACCTGGTCGTGTATCACTAAAGACTTGCAGAAATCATTATATCACTTTGACATGTTTGAAATATTACATAGCCTACAGTACTCAAGGAATAATTCTGCCGCATTTATAAAGGAGCAGAACAGCAAAAGAGTAAGAGATTGTATAAATTTTAGGTATAGATATTTTAAGTATTATGTGAACCCTTGAATCCATTGCAAAGGCATGATACATGCTACGTCATGAGATAGCAACACCATTTGGCATCATGTTAATATGAAAACAAGAACAGGATAGTTATTTTGCCTTTTAAGCCATTCATTGTTAATGTTTATCAAGCATTCCGGTGAGTTTTCGAGTCGAAATGCGATTTTTGGTGTTGGAATGCCGATTTTAGCAACTGATTCCGAGCCGTATAGCTCAGAATTTCAACAATTTCAAATCTGGAAATATCTAGCTCGACTCAAACAACAATAGCCTCGAGCTACTTCATAGCGAATTGATGTTAGAGCAATTAATTCCGAGTCAGTGAAACTCGAGTAATCGATTCCAATCTAAACTCGACTCGGCTCTGCAGTTCAGTCGACCCATCTCAAATTGCAATTAATTTTAATACTTTCAACAAGTGCAATATGCAACTAATGCACAATATTCTATACATTTAATTACTCTTTGTGTGATAATTTTATAATATTCTTTTTATATTTGATACGATAGTAGCTTTGATCATATAGGCCTACTGTACATCTTTCTTCCTCTAGCTGCTTTTTAATATTTTGCCTACTTATGTTTTCAAATATATGCACTGTTCCCTTTATATTGCATTCAGTAAACATTTGTCACAAATAAAAATTTGAAGAAAAATATTTTGTACTGGTTTTTGATAATTGGCTCTTACAGTACGAGGTATAATAGACACACGAACTCGGCATTCAAACTCTCTAGTAGAACACCATGGAGAAAATATGACTATAAAGATTACAATTCGTGAAAGCAACTTTAAGATTCCTGGTCAATTTTCAATATTCAGCGAATGTGACAGAGATGCTTCACTCTTCAAATTGGGACTCATTAAGAGCCAGACGAGAAATTTTATCGATGGGATTATTTAAACGCTTTAACCTTCTTCGAAAATTCGCACCTCATTTGTCATATTTTCGTGCCTAATAATCACTCTAGAAGTAGGCATAACCATTCTAAATTTCTTGACCGATCTCCGTGCTAAGACGAATGCTTACTTTTTTCCTTTATGCATGCGATTAAAATATGAAATAATTTTCCTAAAAATAGTTCAGATTTGTTACAAATTCAATTTAACAATGATGCATAAAGTTGATCCAACTGACGTAGGAGCATTCTCCTGAAAATGGGCGAGACATCCCCCCCCCTACCATATGGTATTTATTTGCTGACTGTAGGGTACTGAACTGAATTGAATTGAACTAATAACATTTTATTTGAAGATAACAATGAGAAGTAACTAAACAATTTGCTTAAATTATTCATTTTCTTTACACCAACAACGGAAAACTGAAAAGCCATATTGAAAGTGCAACATAGTATACAGTGTACGTGATATGGGACACTTTACAAAACAGGAAATATTTTGTACTTGATGTACTGTCATTTTGATATTTTTAATTAAATTAACTAATCTTCTTAGCATAGAATGTTTTTTAGCCGAGAAATTTCCCCAACAGAATATAGCAACCATTCCTTCACTATGATGCATGCTATGATTACAGTACATACTGCACAACATATTTCAAGTTTTGTAACGTGTCCAATCACTTATAGTGCTCTTTAAAAATGTTTTTTTCAGTTTTGTATAAAAAATAAATAATTTAAGCAAATTATTTAGTTAATTCTCATTGTATGTTCAATTTAATGTTATTATTGACAAACATATTTAAAAATTATTTTTATTCTGCCAATTTCTGAAATTTTACTGGTGTCCCATTATTTACATGTATGTTGAGCACTGAAATATTTTCCAGGAGATTTTGACGATGTTACATTTTTGTTTCTCTATATTTGAGCCACTAATATACATGTGAGTATTCTACTGTCGCTATCTTAGAGTAAAAGTAACTTAGTGTAATGTATTTTTATAATCCTTTAACTTTCAGTGCTATTGTTAGGGTTAGTGTTAGGTGTATTATTAATTTATGTTAATTCATATCCACGTTACAAAGTATTTTGCTGATATTGTGTTGATTTAATATAACCTGAGTAGTGGACTAATAGCCATAAAATGTGAATTGTTCGCTTGTCGACCATAAATCTACATGTATGTTTGTCTATAACATTTCCAAATGAGACAAAATTCATATACCTCACGCCGCGTTTCCGATTCCATTAAGACTCATTTAACCTGAAATTAATATTAGCGAGCAATTGACCTAATTACTTTAATTACTTTGAATAATTAGGGTCTCGCAGAAAATCCCATAATTGTTCTTTCATCCCCACTGTGTGCAGGTGATGGACAATTAACTGTACTAGCTGCTCATTTTTGCTCTTCCATCCTGAATATGGCAGGCCATCGAGTCCGCTTATGTGGTGTCCAAAGTGGATCAGCTTTAAACCGATCGTCCGTTTTTAATTTTTTGCTGTTGATTCTGTTCTTGGTGATTGCGTGTCCTTGCCTCGCCACTCCTTTGGTTACTAGTTCATCAGAACCACTCAACTTTATTTTTCCAAAAAACAAGGAGAATATCACCATTGGGGTTGTTTTTCTAGGTTCGTTTGGTTTAGAGAAATCGTTAATAGAAGGTAAAGTTCGAGGGATTATCTTGGGGGATTATATCCAGAAGAGTTATGACCCACTCTTCGGTTTTACCGAACTTTTCGATGTACGATCAAAACCTATTCTCTTGCCGGAGGACAGCAATGAAATGGGTAAGATAGTTTGTCAATTATCAGTCATTTCTCACTATAATAAAATATACGTATTTATAGAAATAATTATTGTTTTAATACTGTTTTAAAATCTTTTGTAGATGAATGAAAAGTTTATGGAAATAATTTTTAAATTTTTTAAAACTTATCCACAGTTATGTTGAACTAATTTTCCCGTTATAGAGCAATATAGCAAACTACTTTATGCAAGTACTTTATGTAAACTATTAATTTATGCATGCATAAAATGTTTAAGTTCACTCGCATTATTTGTTTTAAAAAAATAAATAAACTTGGATAGAACACAACATTGCTTGTGCAACGATTCGAAAAAAAACTTTGTTACTATCGTTGATTACGCGATTTTGCGTTATTCCCAAGTCTATATATTTAAAGAAAATGTAATTACGAGAAATTTAAAATTTTATGAAAATGAATAGCCTTATGTAGATTATCATACATACATTCAATATACAATCATTATAGTGCATGTTAACTTTTACTGATATGGAAGTGTTTAAGTTCATTGCACTTTTTGTGTTTTAATTTCCTGATCGAAGACAGTCTGAAGCTTGTTTTGAAATGTTTAAAGCAAACGTTTTCAGTTTAAAGACGACTGTAGTGATTGTTGTTTTCAACAAAGGTATTTTTTAACACTCGTCTCCCATTATCATTATTTTCCAGGTGTGGATTTAATTTGTTTATTTGTTCTGTTTCATTTTATAGTCGTTTGAGCTGCATAAAGGGAAGTTTGAGTCTTATAAGAAACTTCAAATATAGTGAAATAATATAAACATGTCCATATTAGTCAAAGTCGACATATAGTTTAATCTGGAAAATGTGTAGTACACTTGTATTATGATTATTGTGTACATTTTCCAAGAAATTCATTAAAAGTTGTCGCCAACCGTTTAAACCGTTTACAGGGCTATTAGTGTACTTAAAACAGGCTAAAAGAAAACTTAAGATCATTCTATTTAAAAAATGTTAAACAAAAACTGGGTGCCTAATAATTTTCTCCAAGGCTGAAATTGTAAGGAGAAGACAGTTTTAAAGGCAGAAAATTAAATATTTTAAATACAAAATTTAGCTTATACAGTGCATGTAGATAACAAAAGTAACTAGTAAATGTGAATTCAATTTAATATTATTTTAAAAATCACAGAAGTTTAAAATATCTCCATCTAGGGATCAATACCAGGAAACATATGGTATATAAATGGAGTTTTTATGCTTATGGTTACTTGCCATCGGTAAATGTAAAAAAAATCTAAATTTTATTATAAATATTTCATTTTGCACCTAAAACTACATGTATTTTCGCCAAACATATTAAGAAAAATAAGTAAAAATTGTTGAAATTAAGTGAATTAAAATTAAAGTAAATTCAGTAGAAAATTTAAATACTTAAAATAGAAACGATAGTGAGCAAGAAAATTAAAATTATATTGGATTCTTTTTCAGATATCCTTTCTATGTTATGCGATACAATTTTTCCAAATAACGTCAATGTCATTTTCTGGGCCAATTATTTAAATCGCACTGGAACTGCCGAAGTAACTCGTTATGCTTTCGAATTGATTAGCAAAACAGGCATACCAATTTATACATTGAATTTTAACACTTTACCAACTGATCGGGTAACTGATAGTTTGTCATTTTTAACATTGCAATTTTCACTAGAAAATGTCAGCACTCGAAAGTAAGGATGATCGATGATTTCTTTCGTTAACATAGAAAACATCGAAAAACTTCATGAAAATGGATCCCTCTCAACGTCATCAGAGTACAGCTATTATGAGTATTCTAAGACGGTAAAATACTTCGTAAAAAATTGAGCTCCAACCTGCAATGCTAAACAATACATGCATACAATTGTATAATATTTAGGCCAAAAATTAATATTTTCTGAAAATAAAATTATCCCACTATCCATGTTATTTTTGCCAGGACATTTTTTCATTTGTTTTACTGTACATAACGGTTTAGAGGTACTGCATCCCCGAGGGCCTGACAGTGTTTCACTTCCTAAGATATAATTTTGAAGATAATTTTTACGCATTATATAATGAAGTGGTTACATTACAAATTGTGCCATTCTGTGGCAAAGGTAAATATCTAAAAATTGTGAATTTACGTTTTAAAATGTGAATTTCATAATTCCTACTAATTTACCTATGTTATTATTCGGATGTCCCATAAATATTCCACAAAATGTTCCTAAAATAAAATGTATGCAAGTGCAAAAAATAGGAAAGTGCGCCAAAGCAAAAAATGAACCCAAACACTAAACGTTATCCCAAAATAGGGATTAGTTAGGGATATTCAACGTTCAGCAACTTTTGAAAATTTTTTCAGTACAGTACACATTTGCTTTATATTTGGCTCCCAAAAGCACTCCGATAATTGCCTTAAGTTATTAGCATAATATTGTACATGTAACAAAAATATTTTAAAATTGTTAACTGACTCATGAAATAAAATGTTTCATATACAGATATTCATGAAAGCGGTTTTCTATAGTTACCAGTAATGCTTTGGGACATAGTGATTTTGTTAGAGAAATCAGAAATCAAATACGTCACGAAAATGAAGATTACAAGTAAGCAAAAGTTTCAAAAGTTATCCAAGAGATTTCGCGTAATTTACCCATATTGGCTTTAAAATACAGGTAAGTCAGTGAATTAACATAACTGACGGAATATGAATGTCAGTGGAATAAAATAACAATGCGTCCAAGCATAACAAATAATTGAAATGTAGACACAAATTTGAATTGGATGTATCAGATATAATATTGGAACTTCTGGCAATTGAATGACAGCTAACCACTTTTTTTCTAATGTAATTTGGCAGTCAACCTTACGGCTATGAAAGACTTCATTTAGATTGATAATATAACATTATTCAAAATCAGCTCTGTATGATTATTGTCAGGTGTTGAGTGAAGCGCTGAATTGTTATCAACTCAATGTCATATTTCCATTTTTTCCAGCTTGATACTATTGACAACGGTTAAAGTGGATCCAATGGGCAGCAACAGAACAATGCGTGATCAATTAATGGATTTAAGGAAAACTGACACTAGCATCATCTTGATTTATGCTGAAAGCCACGAGATGCAGTACATTATGCCAATTGCTGAAGAGTTAGGATTATTCAGTCAAGATCATATGTGGATATTTGCTAATTTAGACGCACATGACGTTATGTCCAAAGAGGATTTCTACCCAGTAGGAAGTTTAGGTATCCAGTCATTGATACTATGACTTCTTATGTAAATATTATTTTATCGTATATCAGACACATTTATGGCCACCAAAATGGCCAACACCACTGCGAATACATACCTGCACATTAGTACTGTGCGACAGGGTTCCAAGACATGTCAATGGATAAAATTTAGCAGAGTTCTCAACCAGAGAATCAGGTCACGAAAATACAAGGAAGTGTATTTCATAAGTAATGTTGCGTTTTTGTATATTTTCAGGGATTGTTGTCAACAATCAGTATGAAAGTCTAATCAAGAATTCAGTCTCAGCGTTCTCACACGGCCTGGAATTATTTCTTAAATATGAGAAAAATAATGTTTCTAGTTTGCGACCCAATCTGTCATGTAACGGAGCGGAAGAAATCAGATGGCCGGAAGGAGAACATTTTGTAAAGTAAGGGTTCTATCTGAACAGAATCGAAAAATGTTTACGAAATAAACTTGCATGTTTAACCCATGTCGACCATCTCCATGTTTCAACTATTTTGCAATTCAACTTTAATTCGAACTTACTGAAGGTAACAGTTAATAATCAGCCCTAATCTTATACAGTAAAAACTCGGATGATAAAGTACATTTTGATTATTTGATTATTGGGAAGACATATTGGTATACCAACATCTAAATTAAAATGCCTTGAGATACATTTAAAAATATTTCTGATATCCAAAATATATTTACAAACTTATTTACTAAAATTATTTTTTGCTAAAAAAATGTATATATATTTTATAAAATATGTTTCAAAGAAAACATTTTATTCAACGTTACAATATGTATACAGGGTGAGTATTAAGTCAGTAGGCCACCTCTCGAATATCATCAATATGGCAAAATCTAAAAAAAAATTGACTACAGCAAGTTATCTCAACCTAACTGGTAGAGATAGGGCAAAAATGTCAATTAGAAAGTTGTACGGAGTCGTAAAATTAGTTTAATGGCGCCATTCGCAACATTTAAATATCGATTGCCACAATACAAATAACTTCTGGGCTTCATGTACAATGTATGTTTACACCCATGCATAGCACATCTACATTGCAGGAAAGCTCTAGGATCTTATCGTGCTTTCCTGTACGTACCTGTGTACGTCTTCGCATTTTTACATCCTTACCTATTTTAATCAATGGAGAAATGTAAAAAAATATGCTATTCGAGTGATATTTATTTTAGAAATTGTGCCCAAAATTTAGAGCATTACAGAGATAAAGTTTACCATCCACTTATTCGCCTTCTCTTGTACGTTATTTGTAGAATTTGAAAATCCCAAGCCCATGTAAATAGGGAGGGTTAGGGAAAGCAAGGTGTTTGTGATTTGAAGTCTCTTTAGGGTCATATATGAGCATAATGCTACTGAATTTAGTCAGAATTAATGCAGTTGTGAAAGGTTTAAGGATCTTTGAAGATCAGCAAGGTGGCTAAGGTTGACCCAGGTTCGCTTCCCGTGTCGACTATCCTCGATTGTGGTTTTTCATGGTTTACCACAATTTTTCCAGGCGAATGCTGGGATAGTTCCTATATTAAACCGGCCATGACCGTGTTCCTTTCCTATCCCATCTTCCTCGTTAAGACCCCAATTACGGGAAATATAATTTAATTGTAATGTTGGGATCCATCAGCTCCAGACTACTTGGTCTGACTTAATTTGCATAATGATCCTCCCTGCCAAATGGTACTATGTACTGACTGCAGGGTAAAGAATTGAATTGAATTTAATTAAGTTAGGTTTTCACTAGGATTGA
>JAQGAO010001609.1:0-23536 GCA_034697705.1 Ommatoiulus sabulosus | reverse complement strand
TGTCAATTTTGTCACTGCTCAGGGAAATTTGTTTGAAAACCTGGAAAAGTCATGAAAATTAAATAAAATTCGCAATTAAAAAAAAAAAAATCGCAAATTTGTGAAAAAAAATGTTGCAAATTTGTGAAAAAAAAAACTGTCGCAAATTTCTGAAAAAAACATTTCTCAAATTTGGGGAAAAAAATTTCGCAAGTTTGTGAAAAAAAAATTACGCAAATTTGTCAAAAAAAAAATGTTGCAAATTTGCGAAAAAAATTTTTTTCGCAAATTTATGAAAAACGTGTGGCGCCTACTGGCGGACAGCGCGGTGTTGCTTCTTGAAAAATACTCGTCCCCGTCCCTTTTCCCCCCATCCCTTCCTACGCGTGACATGAGAGTGGCCCTACGAAAACCACAAACACCAAAGGAATTCAAGATGGACGCGTTTTCTTTTTTGTATATATAGATAATAGACTTGAGAAGGTCTTTCATTATGTGCAGGCATGCAATGTTAAGATATTTTGAAAATATCGATAACGTGTTTTAAATTTATATATCCACCTGCATTACAAACAATTTTTGCGAATACATTTCTTATTAATGTATAGCTCTGCATGTTAACATGACGAAAATTCCATATTGTAATAACGTGCAATCGCCAAAAAGGGCGGGGCCACGCAAGAGCCCGGATGAGAACCGTTATTTGATTATTTGCTTTTTTTGGATAAAATGCGAGCGAAAACAGCATCGGTATTCGATCGGGCTTTAATTATGATTGCTGCATCAACTAATTGCCAGCATAATTTGATTGTGTGGATTCGCAAGTCAGCGCTATATTTACGTTCGGCGAGTTAGGACGCAATTAGATTCCAGACTGGGATTTCCACGAATCCGGGCGCCCGTCCCGGGATCGTTTTAATCATTCCACTTGTCTAATCGTAGCTCGGTTAAACAACATCAAAAATGCTTCAAAACATTTGTTTTTGCTTCGCATTCGGCTCGACTTTTGTTATTCTAAGAATCTTCTAATTTGAGGCGCTGCACCCACGTCAACTCTTAACTGGAAGCTGAGACGCCGAACACAAACAAACATTAGCTTCCAATTAATGTTTGCTCAAAATCTGCGAAACAACTTCTACGAATCCTCCGGCGAAATTTCCTCATATATTCGCACCTTGTGAATGATGGGATCTTAACGTCGCCAGATCCTAGCTGTATCTTGCCGAACTTGAAATTGACCACTTGACCCCTGGCGGCAAGAAGACGAATGACGTCATTAAGGAACGCGCTGTCAAAATATATGGCGTAATTCCCCATTGGTGGGGAGAAGCCCACGTGAGTTGTCCACCTCCCAAGATGGCGGTCGAACACGTGTTGCCAAGCCAATTTCGCACGGCCTTGCTACTACTATCTGGACACGTGACCCCGCGAGAAATTCAGTTTTTAAATTTAGCAACCCAATAGCTCATCGTCTGCGCTCGTTTATTTTTTCGTTACCTACTTTATATCATGTTTATTGTTGTTCCAAACTAGAAGTTTGACTGGATTGCCTGCACAAAATCACGTGTGTAAGAATGCGAGAGCAACGTGCATCTACCCACCATCGGTATGTCCGGTCAATGCATGAGGGTGGCCAGAAATAGCGTTTCCAGAAATCCCATCGAAGCTTTCTTGTCGTAATAGGAGTGTACTCGGCATATGCTAGAGATATTTCTTTTTACTTACAATTCAGGTAATTTCTATTTTAGCGAATGTAGGCCTATACAATGTAGCAATTTGTTTTTTGATATCATTTTACTGTGGCAAATCTGGCGTGTCCGACATCCGCAGATGGCACTGCATGGCGCTGAAAATTCAAACAAATTTCTCGGATCGAGACTTCGTTAACACCCTGTATATATTTTTAACAAATTGTTTTAAACGTAATAGAGAAATTTCAGAATGATCGCAAAATTATTCAAAACATGTTAATTATAATTCATTTCTAATTAAATATGTTTTAAATGCTTAATGTCACATTTAAAAAAATCAAGAAAACAAATGTCCCCTGATAACAGTTAAGTGGGCAATACCGCATAGCATCGGAGTAAGCAGTGTTTGCCCACCCACTGTGCAAAGCTACGAACGCGAAACGACAGCCTAATTCCCAAATGGAATATTTGCGATTGAAACTAATCCAATTCCATCATTTCACCACCTATTCGAGTTTATGGGCGTCATAGTAACACCAGTGCGGCACCACCTGGTTGTTTCAAAGGGCTCCTTAGGGGCTGTGGAATGGTCACCTTCTAAGTAACTTCGAATAATTAGTTTCACAGAATGCGCCATCTTGGATAATTAGACAAATTAAACGTCCGTAAACAATCCGTCTGCTTAGTTCATTGTTGTTTTTTGTGAATATCTTTACAACAACTATGGGTTATCAGAACTATTAGTAAATGGCCATTCAACAACGTATTTTGGAGAGTATCTCGTGTGATGTTAGTGGGTGAATCAGGTTTTCAACGCTCGTAAACGACTTTAATAGAAGGTACTCATCTAATAATATATGACTTACAATAATTAAGAGGTCGTCACTGTAAATAATTATATCTAAGTGTATGTAAATATCCGTTCGAAACTGATGGATATTGAAATTTTATCGTCGACTGGTTCACGAACGTGAAAAAGAAACGTGAAAAAAAATGCCATTAATTTACTTTTTTCGCTTAGGAAAACAGGATAAAGAAGTGCAAAGTTCAAATTTACAATATACCGGTATACGTCATCCTTGCTAATGTATTGACGTATCTCTCTAACGCTAATTGAAGTGATCACGTCAGAGGTTTTCGATTACTTCATTACTGCTTCATCCGCTATATAATTATAAGACAAATTAGTAGAACAATTTGCTCTAAGTGTTCCAGTATATACTAAGTTCTTGCAAAAATTGTCCACTGCAGTGCAATTATGAGCAATTAGTGCGAGTGTACTTGTAGATAAAAATCCATTGTCTGTGACTTTGGTCAGCTTCTTAAGAAATTGCCGAATTTTTATGTATCACGAGATATACATATTAATTTTAAAAGTTAATTCACAGACAAACGGTAATTTATTTTAAATTATTTACATTTCGGTGTTAATCGGTTCATATCACGATTTTTTCAAATATCAGTCAGCCAATTTTATCCAATTTGAAGAGTCCTTTTACTAAAAAAAAAATCTGATTTTTTTTTCTTCTGCTCATTCAATTATTTATTTTTATAATAGCTGAGACATTACTTGTTCAACGTTACTTTAAGTTCAATCAACTGGCGAAAAACGCGAAAAGGTAAGATTCGGACAGGATTAGAAACCGGCCAAGGACAGAAGTGCGCCGATGCATCATGGAAAATGAATCAACGGAAAAGATATTATTAATTGATAGTGCAATTAATCAGTTTACAATACAGAATGGTCAGCGTCTTCCAACGTCAATCTTCGAATTTTCAGCATGCATGTCCGCATCTTTTGATAATTGCAAGAAAGACAAAAAAGGTACATCGTGCGCTGGTTAGTTTGGATATTTCAAAATGTTGGATGACAAGCACCCAACCTAATTAAGCCAATAAGCGCTACATCTATTTCTGCGATTAGTTACCAAACAACATCGTGAGCGTTTTATTTTAAATGGAGAGATTTAAAAACGCTTCAGAAGAGTGGGACTTATATGCTTCATTTTCTGCGTAGTTAAACATTTTAAGATGATGGGTTGTGAAAATAATGTTTTAGTCTTAAAAATCCGTCCTGTCCATCCATATACCTATAGGAAATTGTTTCGCATTATTTCGCTACTAGCTGGACGGCCCGGCTATGCCCGGGCTGTACTTACGGATAGAACGAAGCGATCGAGTGAAAGCGACGAAGTAGGCCTAATGAACGCGCCAAAAAACATACGGAGCCCCGTAGCGGAAGATTATTTTCTTTTTTTTTTCGTTTTGTACGCGTTTTGCGTCATCACGCTACGGGGCTCCGTATAATCGCGGCCCTGGAACCAAGCAAGCATTTTTCAATCCATCCACAACGCCCGAAACATACAGCTCTTCTTTATATACATGTATATAGATGGGATGCCCCAACCTTTGACCCTAAAACGGACGGCCACCATTACATGTTCCTGGTCCTTGCGCACATAAACAAAAATACACTCAAAAACTTTGAAATTTTTAAGAAAATACTTCAGAACTACATGCACTTTCCTGCAAAATCTTCATTTATGGTCTAACAATTTACATGTAGAGTATGTTTTTCAGGTAATCACGACACCAATTTTGAACCCATCATTGGACGTAATGGTATATTAATTGTTACGACCTACCCTAATCTTTTTTAGGGGCACTAAACCCGTTTTCTGCAAATGAAGAGCGTAGAAGCATATGACCAAAGTTCACGTTGAAAACCGTCCTTTTGCAATACTCCGCATGTCACCGTCGATCTGGAAATCACTTTCTCTATACAGCGTCATGGGCGTGGCCAAGGTCCACACGCCCCGTTCGGGAGCCAAAACTCGCTCTGACCTTTGACCCCGCCGAAAAAAAAAAGAAAAAAAACAGTAAACAAACCTCTTTTCTCTCCGCAACTGCTTCCCCTGGGGAAGTGCTGTCGTCTAAAAATAGCCCCGCAGGTTGCGTCAGCACGATCGCGTGGGTGGGTGAGTCCAGAAGCGTCGATTGGCTGGCGCGCCATTGGCTGGAGACGAGGTATCCGCGCGCGGTGAATATAAATACCAGGGACGTCCGTCGATTGCTCTTCAAAGTGTTTTCAAGCGAGTCGAGAGTGCAGTTGCGGATCCGCCAGACCCCCGTCTTTGATTGCAGCGCCGAGAGCAGTCGTTGTTGTTGGTGGACTTAATCCCAATTCGGAAAAAAACCGAGACGCCAGCCGAAAACCGCATTTCCGGGATTCCTTTTGCGCCAGAACACCGAAAACGAGGTGAGTTGGAACTCTCCGGAAAACCGATAGGGGTGCAACGCAAGCTTGCATTTCCCATTTCTGTGGACAATTTCTTTTTCGCAATTTGCTCAGAGTTGAGCTTGTTTTTGGCGGAAAATCCACTCCGAATTAGACTCCGGTAAATCAATTCTGCATCTCTCAGAACGGGGTTAATTCACTCTGGCTTTTGAAAGATTCGTTTTGAAAATGCACTTGGAGGAGAATTGTCACCGGAAACGAATTTTTCCCTAAAACTTTCGCTTATCATAATGCTTCGAAGATAAATTATTTAAAAACTACATCGCGAGTTTAAGCAGTTCTAATGCAAGTGATGAAGGCTTTTGGAATGATGAGACTGTATATACATGTAGCTTTGTTGTTTTGAATTTCAACATTTTCAAGAGGTGGTACAACTTGTTGATGTTTTTAATTTTGTCATTTTTCAAGTGGTGGATATTCCACCCTTTAAGGAGTAACGAACGTACCCTACTCTCCACTTCGCTCTTATCTCGCTATACTTCCAAACGAGCTCACATGTACTCCTACTTCCATGTATATTAGAAATGATTTCATGGTAGAAATCTAAACTCAATAAGATGCAAAATTTCACCTTTTATATGGGCGATGTGTCCGTAGAACGATTCGTAAATATCTACATTTAGTGGTGCAAAAAAATGTTTAACAAAACGTTTATATTTAAAAACTATTGCAATTTGGTCGATTTTTTTTGTTATCTACTACTGAGTAAGGAAAGTATCATGCAGAAAAATGATTTGAATAAAACTAATTCTAACGTTAGCACTACGTTTCATAGTCCTTTGCCTGATATAGTAGGGCACTTATTTATGTCCCATTCTAGTGCGATAACAAAATTAGGCATCTCTAGCATTCGTATCTCAAAAACCTTACAACACAAAATAACGGTTTAAATTACGAGCCTCTCTTCCAAAATATTGGAGAAAAGTGGCGCAAGTGCATAGCACTGTTAACAATATCCCCTTAATTGTATTTTAAACAAGAAAACGCATGCGTCACTGCATGCCTCTATTCGACGCATATTAAAGCATGTAATTATGTGTAGCACGTGCTGAGCAGACAGTTAAATTATTGTTCTCGGTACGTGATTGATTGGCACAGGGTTAAGTTTCGGTAACTAAAACCGAATTTCGGAACGTGTTGACAGCCAACAGCAGTTGTTGCTCCTCGGGTGTCGCACTCCGGAGCAGCTGGGTTGGGCCTGGCCAAGGGGCAACGCAAATAATCGCCCTGAAATTGGATCGTGATCCTCATAAAATTCCATATCATGACACGGCACTTCTACTTCTTAACGTCATCTTACCACGCATCCAAACAATGGTTCTATGACGTCATTTTCTGCCCACGTTTGGCATGTGCACTGTATGATAAACGTTTGGCTTGATGAGCTTCGATAAATTACTTGTAATCTTTAAAGTAATCTACAAAATCCCTTCAACTCACTACATCTTCTACGTTAAAATAACACTGAAAACATTAACCCCAATGGCTTTAACTAAATCTTTCAAATATGTTAAGCCCCACGATGTCAATCTCAAGGATCTCTTATTGGTATGTCAATCAAGAAACTTGTTAACACTCACTAAATCAAACAAATCTCTCAAACCTCCAACATCTTTATCCATTTTTAGGATCCATCAGTATGAATCGATGGTATTCTTTTAGTTCTGTTAATCTTACTAAACGGATACAAACTCTTATAACAGCTGTTGAAACTTAGTGAACCTCTTTTTATTCTCTGATATATCTCTGAAATATGCACGATTCCACTACCGTGCATCAAAAAACTCTCGTTATTTCATCAGGTGTTTAAACCCGTTTCATGGCTGAAATCTCCACGATATCACCATATGTGTATCTACAGTTCTAAGGAATCCAATATAGTCTTTAAAACCTATATTCTCACATTTAAAATAAGTGTGTCCTGTCTATTAAAACGCATTTGGATCAATATTTTTATAGTTTATAATTTATTTGAATGTCTTTCCAAACATCTACTAGTATAGATTGAAGCATTGGAGGAATTCAAAATTGACATTGCATTGCTGCATGTTTTTAATGCATTGTTGAATATATTTTTTTAATACATGTGGAATGCATTGCAATCAATCCAATAAAATTATAAAAATATAGTAATTTTTGTTTCAAAAATATTCTGCTCATCGAAAATGTATGGGATATGAAACTTACTACGCGTATCTTAATCGTTCAGATTCTTTCCAAAATAGTTTTTCGTTGATCCAGGCCAAGTTAAGAGCTACGTAACGCGGAGTTTCTGGCTCATTTAACGGCGCATGATCATTTCGCAATCGGCTGCCAAAGGCGATCACGCCTGGAAACAAGCTTTGATTTACGAGGAAATTAATCCGAACGCGTGTAACCCAAGAAAAGACAATCTCGCGACTCCTTTTAAAGAGTCCAACTCTTATCAATTTTTATGTGTCAACTAAATTGAGCCGCGCAGTCTGGGGGAGGGACAACGGTCAAAGACTGGGTTGAATGGCAAATAATTTTCCGATCGCATTAGCAGACTGCTGGACGCCCAAAAGAGCAACGCAACAGTCGTTCCGACATCTCCAATTTCCTAGATCTAATTGGAAAAATCCACAAAAGATCCATAATGAAGTTTCAGGCGGTAAGTCTATTTAATCCAGGAAGAAAGATGATACGCGAGTCGTTGCGCATTTCATACAGCTACTGTATTCATTTCATAGTTTATACGCAGTTGACATATCGAGGAGCCAAGTTACCTTAGATAAAACATTTCTAATATATTAGATCTGATCGTGATTTGTAAACTTTTGCAAGTGCCTTTGACTTCTCGTACCTAGTTTCTCAAACATCGACTATACTATTTTGATTTTCAAGTATTTTATTACATTAATTCTCTTTTAATGTTTATTTGAAACAAAACAGGATTTACTTTACTGAAAATAAAAGCCATTGTAAGGAAATTCTACCAATTTAGTTTTTGTTTGTTACATGTACATGTAGATAAGTAAAATCGTGGCTCTTACAATTGCAATTATTTGGTTTTACTATGGAGCAACATTCTACATTATTTTTATTTTGAAATGGTCTTTTTAAAATAAGCTACAATAAAATAACTATTCATTTCAGATAACTTTGTTATCTTAGAGTATTGAAATTCGATTTGACATCAGGAAGCAGAGTTCGGCATTGTTACCGTAGAACATGAATAGGAGATCTGAACCTGCTTTCTAAACATTTTGAAAAAAAAATAAAAAAAAAGTAATTAACGAACAATATTTCAAATAGCATCTATGACTTTTAATCCTGCTTTTGAAAATAACGTCTTATTCCTAATAAAATGTCCTTTTTCGAATTTTACCTTCGTTAATTTATCGAAAGATTTCCAAAATGATGAACATAAAAATTATAAAATCATGCAAAAAAACAACCGAGAAAACCATTCAATTAAACTGCTTCTGCTAATGATAGAAATAGAACTGTATAATAATATCATAAATTATACGTGCTATATTATTTATTGATTTTTAATATTTTAGAAATATTGAATCATGTATAACCAATGCTAATTAGGGAAAATATAAATTTGAAAGGGGATTTTATAAGTTAATAATGATAAGTTGCATGACCAATTTAGTGCTTAATTGATTAGGTAGATGCAGCTGACCTTAAACATTTTAAGGTGAGCTAGCTAGCATAGTCAGCTTGAAGACTTAATAATAGTAAGCATAAAGTTTGGCTGTTGCCTAGTGCCTGTATACCAGAGCTTATCAGATTTTCTAAGAGTTAATTTGATGAAATTACACGTCAATCTATGCCATGCAAGTGTTTAGGCGAGCGACAACAAATTGCCAATGATGTAAAATCCAGCTAGGCGAATGCAAATTCCCCTATTGCTTTACTCATTTGCAAATTAGGTCTTGGCGGACAGGTTAAGACAGATTTAAGGTAGGCAGGTGCGTGACCCATATTGGCGCCCACGTTATGAGTGGCTTCCCCTATGCCACCGAATCAAGTGAGATTGAAACTAATCACAGCCCCTATAATTGATTGACCAGAATTTAGATTGGGATCTGGGGCTTAACCAAATTGGTTGGTTTCCTGATTGCATTAAATGGGGTCGATTTTATTGCGGGAATCCACAGCCCGTTTAATTCGGGAATGGACACTGTTTAGGATTCCAAAGAATGAATCTTTCTGAAATTTATCCGAACGACCTTTACATGTATTGAAAATATTGTTGAATCAAATATATGATTCCTTCAAGCATCTGATGATTCAGGATCTTCCCATTCATGGAATCTATTATTTTCAGAATGATTTGATCAATCCGATACTGAGTGAGTATACATTTCATGATCGAATCTTATTTTTAACCACGGAATCATAAACAGATCGCAAGCAGCTTCATAGATTTCATAGATTCACAATCCCTTCTTAATACCTTGAATCTTGTTACATCTTACCAACTTTCTTTTTTGCAAATAGCTGAGAAATCTCTGATTAGACCCGTCTAATATTTTCAGAATTTATAATTGCAACCTGGTATTTACGGCGAAGTTTGAAGTACATGTATTTTTTTCTATAAATATAAAAGAAGGGAAATATAGCGAATGGAAATTTGAAATTTTCCATTTCCCTGCCCGTTATTTTTATACTAATTATAATTTCTAATGGGACATTTCAAAATGTAAAATTCCAAATCGATAGATATTTTCCTTTGTCTATAGAAAACATATTTTCGAAAATATTTCCATTTTAACCAAAGAATTTGCACATTTATTTCTTGTATGTAATTGAATAGTCCCTTTGTCATGCACATGCAGTAACTGTATTATAGTAGTTCTTAAACTGTACATGTAGAAGTATTTTTGCAATCCACTCGAAAAGGTGGGTCACTAGGCTAAGGTCGCCCAAGAATAGCGGTAATAACCGATAATTCACTCAAGTGGAAAAAAAAACTTACAGAAACGAGTTAACACAGGCCAAATTCTGTTTTCATTCAACTACACGTATTGCTGTGTTGTCGCAGCATGGAATGTTTCTGTCTCAAGGCTGCCTCTTACCTCAATTTCATAGTTTAGTCTGAAAAACCCACAGAAATCGCCCATTGCTGGTGGTTGCAGACTTGCAGTTAATTCCAAAAATAACCACTACTTAAGAACTTAATAAAGTACAAACGGTAGCAAATGTCAATTGGTCCAATGCTTTCCAGACTGGGCACATTCTGTAGAATGCTCGTACATGACGAATGCGCAAATACAACTGACCCATTTTCTCAATGGTCAACAGGCTTGTTTACTCTCAAATGTTAAAACTCATTCTTGCAGTATAATACCCATGACATGTATATTTCCACCTGAGGTAGTACAATCTCAGGATTTCTCAAGAATCGGCAAACGAAACATTTGGAAATCGGTTTATTTTTTAATAAGTATATCCTGTACAACGATACATGTTTATGAAAAAAATTCAGCACTTAAAGTCAGTCCCAAAGTCGGGAAAAGAACATTTATAAAGTATTTGTCTAAAGATTTCCAATTTGCTAAGATATCAGTAACCCAAATCATTATTTCAAATAAAGGAAAATACATTTTGTAAATGTACTGTTATTATACATGTACTTGCATATCGTAAGTTGTCTTATAAAGTGTTTATGTTAAATTTGAGTGGTGGAAAGGATAAAGGTCGAAAAAAAAATTAGAGGAAAATAAATTTGTCCACCCACCATATAGTTGTTGGGTTTGTGCTGAATATATGATCGTCTTTAAAGGTGTTCCGCGTGTTTAGATGATATCTTTTTGTCTTAACAGGTGACTTCCAGGTTCAAAGACTGATATGCAGGTAAACTGGGGCTCTTGGTATAATTTCCTGCAATTTATGTCAGCCTGCGAATCGGGAGGTCGCGAATTTTGACATTATTAATACATAATTTCAGGAAACATTCCGAATGAACTTGAAAACGTTATATTTGATTCCCCCGTATGATCGCATTAAGAGGTGTTCGGTATGTTTTCATTTATTATAATACATAAATACGTAGATATTTTTTTTAAATAAATAGGCAACAGTACCTTTTGATAAACTTTTTCTTTACATTTCCTTAGAATTTTCACAAACTATCGCCAGGGTCGACAAAGGGTGGGATGGGAAAACCCTATAAAAATAACTTGCAAATGACATGCTTGGTACGAAATCTACTGATTTGCCATAGTTCTTGAAATTGTATCTGATACACGGGAGACTTTCACTTTTTTAAAAAAAACTTGTTTCTTAACTGGAAAATTCCTGCAATTTATGGAAATTCCTGTTACATCAAATGCTGCCAGTGACGCGCTGTTACGCTGAGTTTACGATCACACTTTGAGCCCTCGAATGACGGTAGCGACGCATTAAAACTTGTTGACGACTATAAAAGTGGACGTAACGAATAAACAAACACGATTTCTTGCACTTTAAGTCCACTTTAATTGAGCATTTGGCTAAAGATTACTAGTCGTTGCGGCGTAGGCCGCTTTTATATCTCGAAGCGATGATAAGTGAGCTAAAGCTTTTATATGCAGATTGCATTAAAACCTATTTGGAAATCATGAAAGCGGAGCAAATTAGGTGAATGCCTGGATCACCGCCGCAAAATTAATAGCAACATTTTTTAGTATATACGAAGAATGTCCGTGTGGGAAGTTAGGGGTAATTTATCGAAGAAACGTGATCTGCTCGTTAATCATATCGGTCATTACTAAATGGAAGCCACCCAAGTAGTACAAAACGCTTGTTTTTATACAGAAAGCAAATTTGATACGGGGTAATCGAAGGATACGGCAGGATTGGTTGCTTGATTTTTCTGGAAATCAATCTCCAATGCTTAAAAGATGCGTGGTATATAGAAACGGAAACGATGGAAAACTTTGCTGAAATCAGGCCACATAGTGCAACAGCGGAGTGACGAAAGGGTGTGTGCATCAGAATTCACATTACTCTGGAAGATGACTTCATGATTTTCAGCATCTTACTGATAAGCGCGTTGAGAAAGTCATCGAATTTTCCATCATGCAATATTGCTCGCAGGATGCAATGACAGCATCGAGCAAATTAGTATAGTCAACGTGACTCAACGGGCAGACCATTGGTCAACGGAGTAAATGGCAACTTACGTAATTGACCAATAACGCGTAAACAACTATTTAGGAAAATGCCATCAACGAGTGGCATCCAAAAAGCACATTTTCCACTGTTTCCATTTGTATAGTCCTTCTCACGTTTCCATTGGTATAGTCCTTCTCACATTTCCATGATTTGGTTAAAATCCCTTTGATCCAGTTTTCCAAAGACGCTCCAATTAAGGCTAACCCCCTGTTTTTTTTTTGTTCTTTGTCGTTCCAGATGAATTCAAGGTACTTTCTCCTGTCCATCGTGCTGACGCTGATGGTCCTCTTGTGCACGTGCAACCTGACCGGGGTCAGTGCCTTCCCTCGAGGGGGAAGTGCGGACAGCTATTCCAACGAGGGCGAGTACGACGGCCACCACGTGATCAATAAGCGGGACGAATGTTCTACGGACTTTGCCGTCCGGATCCTCTGCGAGCGCTGTGCCAAATACACCAAATCCAATCTGGCCTACAAAATGTGCTGCGACAGCAACAACCTGGAGGTGCAGTCTTGGTGCAAGGCCTTCCTGGAGTATGACATCACCAGCAAGTAATCGATTTTCCAGAAACGTTTCGACGCATTTCCGACCTCCGTCTTTCTTCTTTTTCACGCCGTCAGCGAACCCCTTTCACAAAAAAAAACCGCGACCTCGGAACCCGGGTGAGGCCTGATCCCACTCAGGTTTCTGATCTTATTCCCATAGATGGCGCTGATCTGGGGAAATGCAAGACCTGCGTGGTTACCTTGTTTCTAGATTAATTGCAAGCCATCATATAGTGGTGCTATTGTGTCTCAAAGAGTAAAAGGTCAGATGATAATCATGACACCATTTCGTTGGGAAAATTACTGACAATCATAGGGTCGAATTTTGGGTACATTTAATAAGCAGGTATAATATTTAACAATAAAAAATTGAGAAACTTAAATGATATATACTGGAATAGGGCATTGAAAATAGTCAAAAAAAATATTATGGAAATTTTAGAATAAGCGAATAAATCTACCAAATTTTCCAGAATATTTTACAATTAATTCCTGACTTCAGGGAGAAAGAAATTTGCAGAATACGAGGACTTAAACTTCACGCTTTTATTAAGACAGAATGGTTACCAACAAGAACACAGTGTCACAGCAACGTTTCCCTTCATGTCAAAAACACCCGCGGCAGCGCCATCTATTGATGAAATGTCATTATTTCTTTTTCCAACTTCCGGTCCTACGTTCGGACCGTTGAGCCTAAAAATGTCCAGTCCATATATCGCGCCATCGTTTACACAGTGAGTTAACGTGCGCGCGTGTGATATTCTTACCTTCTTCTAATTTATATGTATTTATCCCTGTTTTTGAACGTTTACAAAATGAATTTCATTCCATCTCGCCTCCTCACAGAAATTCTGAAGGAAAAGGGTGTCGCTCTAGTATTCTGTGCTTTCCTGTCTGATGTCTTTTATTTATGAATATATTGTGTGGTCAGCGGTCTGTTCGATGGCCAATCAGTCATTTAACACCAGTATATTGGGCAGGTTAGACATTCGTCATCGTCAATGAGCGTACTAATCCACCATTATTGTTAATTTTTTTGAAAAATGTGGCGAGTTTGCTGGAGGATTTTTATTAGTCTCGACTTATTTATTATAGATATTTATACCTCGACTTCCAATGGAACATGTTGTAAATGCAATTATATTTTGAATAAATAAAGCAGAGAAAAAAAAATGTTTTCGTTTGTTTATAGCTTTGGTGGAGCCATGCCTAGTTGGCTTTAGGAGACAAAAATAATCTCAGATAAAATAAAAGTGCATGCATTTTTAAGTTTTTTTTTTTTTTTTTTTCATAAGCAAGCATAAAAGAATTGTGCAGAAATATTTATAGGACAGTTTTAGTTAAACAATTCGCATCCACCATCGATTGACGCTCCAAGGATGAGTGGATTTCAGCGCAATTCATCTGATTCCACGTGCAAATTTGTGATCAAACGGATTTAAATAGTGATCAAAGCCCACTGGCTTCGTGAGCATGCAATTAAGCCCCCATCGGACGTGCGTTCTTGTCAGCTTATTCAACAGATTTTGATCTAATTTGAAACTGCAATGCGTTCCGTACAATTAATTGTACTTTGAATAACTAGCACCGCCACCTACAAGTATATACGGGCAGTGGTATATGCAAATAAGAAATGTTCATTGTAGAATTATAATGCATTTGCGCGATACATGTCGTTTACAAATTATAGGTGACTTGCCTCATACTTGTAAAAATAAGGTTTGACAAACATATGTCTTAAAGGAGTATAAACTGTATGTTAAATAATGGATTAGAAATTTAACATAGGTATGTAGATTAACACGTTAGTGTTCAATAGGATTTCATGAGGTATACAGTAGTAAATTTATACGCGACTAGAGTAATTTAATCCATATTGTGCAATATTTTTCATGTGTGCAATTTAGCACGATGATCTTACCAAAATAAATACCAGGCTTCACATTCAAATTCAAAATAAAAAACATCAACATTTTTTTTTAAAATATATTGCAAATTTCGGTGACTTAAACCACTGTGCTTAAACCTAGGAATACACTATAGCAAGTACACAGATTAACCGATTACTGTATAACAATGTCCTCTTATAAGATTAGTATGTCAATAAAAATATTAATGAACGAGAAGAACATTCAGGTTTAAATGTATTTAAAAATTATCTCAAATGAAACCTTACCCATTGTATGTCTGTGAATCCAAGCAAAGCTTATTCGATAGCTTTACCAATTTAAGGGGGAGTCAATGGAATGAAGACCATATCAAAGGGTGACGGTTTGGACGTAATACTGTGATTTAGAAATAGAGATCAAACTCATTGGATAATCCATAATCCAATGTGGTAAAGATCAAAGTTAATATAGTCAGAATGAATGTGGAACAAGATGACACACAGAAGAACCTCACTGGAAAATTGTGAATTATTTTTAAAAATTTCCGTTTTGGACCGTTATAGCTGGTAGCCTACAAATCCATGCAGCGGCCATTTTCTCTATGGGAACGGATGTCTTTTTGTTTCTCGCTAGGTGGCGCTGGCATGTTGGCATAATAACCTGCTAATATCATATGTGTTAATTTGAATTTCTCTGATATAAAATTGATGTTAACGGCATAATAATGATGAAAACAATATATTTATTTTCGTTGAAAAACGACAAACTCAAGAATTGTAATTCATAGATATTGATTGGAAATTAACTTAATTTTAAAAAAATTCTGGAAATTGTTATTTATGAAATGGATCTCTTACCATCTTTTACAGTGTCAATTTTCGTTTTGGCTTCATTGTGAAGAATATTCTAGACAATTCTTTCTACAATAAGATTCAACAATTGCTCACTGTGCATTTTTTAATGCACACCATAAAATATTGCAAAGGTGAGGCAATGTTAATATTTTCATACTTTGCTTGATGTTTTTTGCTCCTGCAATTGGCAAAAAGGCCTTCACAAATTAAATAAATAATTATAAATAAGGTAATTTTAAATTAATAAAAAACGAAATTAAATTATTTTTAAAAAATTTCTGATTGTTGTTACTGTAATTCTTAATGTAATTTTAAAAATTAAAACCATTTATTTTTTCCAAAACCAGCAATTTTCCTACTGTTCACATTTTTTTTGCTTAATTTAAAATTTATTTATTTAAAAAAAATCTGGCTGTTGTTACTGTTATTATAAATGTACTTTGAAAAAATTAAACCTTTATCTTTTTCCGAAAACAGCAATTTTCATACTGTTCACACGCTTTTTCTTTGCTACTGTACATGTAGTTTCAAAATTACCATTCACTTGGCATCCATTGTCTTTTCTTGAAATATGATTCAGCCTATGGGTGGGAGCACATTGAGACTTTTAAATTAGGAAATTTACTTACCGACCACTGGGTGGCGCCAGTGGTCGGCAAGTAAATCTCTTAATTTAAGTCTCAAGGTGCTCCCACCCATTGTCTTTTCAGTTCGTCATTTGCTGGAAAATCATGAAATGAAATTGGTTCTTTGGATGTTTTATTTTATTTTAGACGATAAAATTTTGCAGAATGGAACACAACAGTAAACCGGATTTTCATGATTGACGTTGCTTATAATAGCCATAATAACGCACTACTAATGAAGCTTTGACCTTATTCCGTAGGCAACAAAGTGAATTTTAATGCATCAACATAAATTCTCAAAAAATCTGTGGGAATAATTCCTGGTAGAAAATTACTTCATCGGCCAAAACAAGCAGGGTATAATCGGGATACTGTGATGGAGAACAATGAAACTGGAGAATTGGTATTCCAATAATATAATAAACAGTCGTTTACATGAATTGTTGGAAGTTGACTCATTTCTTTTATTTTTAAATCATTTGTAATCTGGACGGATGAGATAATAACAAGTAATCAGCGAGCATGCAAGATAGTTTGAGGTGGAGCGAATAATTGGAGATTCAGATTAACGAAATCAATTTCAGATAAAAATGAGATCTTCACGACCAAAAACAATAAACAAAATCAATAAAATACAAGTACTAGTATTCGGCAGGCGTATTCTGCTGTTCGCAACAATAAAAACAATACAGATATCAAAATTGCACTTTCCCGAACAATGGAAAAAAGTATGAAAATCGGGCTGGAAATCCCTTTTAAATAAGAGGACCCTTGAATTCGTTTAGGAGTGTGTCAATGATCCATTCTTTAGGAATCACCTCTATTGGATAGAAACTGAATTTAATTCTTGTAGTGAGGTTGAAATCTTGAAATATGTCCAATATCACTGGATGTTTAACCGGATAGGAAGTAATTTGAAAAATATTATTGGACTTATTTGGGATCTTTCTAAGAAGGGATGGGATGAGGTTTTTGGATCAAGCACACAAAGGAGGATCGACTTCAAAGGTTCTCGTGATCTAGAATTATCCACGAAATTGGCAACAAAATTGGGTCTCAAGGTGCCCGAGAGAAGGACACTGCGACCAGGAACAGGAATATAACGATTTTCAGGTGTGAACTGAGGGTATGAGGATGACGATCATCAACTCTGGACAAGGGTGATCATGCAAAGATGAAAGAGGGGAACAATATTTTCAAATACTCTTCTCTCAACAAGGTACAGACAAAGTAAAAATAAAAAATACAAGAATATCAGTGATCGAGAAGTTACTAATGAAAATGATTTAAAATACCATCTTTTTGGATTATTGCTCCCACAAACAAGGCTCGCTAAAAATCAAGTAATGAATTACAATATATGTTAACAACGAAAACTAGAACGAGAATTTCCGAGTGTGGTCCTGGTCGTATTTTCCTTCTTTTCGATCTTCTCTTTCATCTTCTGGCTCCTCCTGTAAAGGGCAAAATGTTATGAAAGGAGTAAATAAATAAAGACAGTCATAGATATACAGAAACATTTCCTGAGGAATTAATCATATTTTGCAATTGCAGAGCTTTACCTTCAATAACGTCTAGCTCCATCTCTTGCCAGTCTATCAGCTGCTTCATTTCCAGGATTCCCTGCATGTCCTGGAACACGATCCTAGAAAGGAGAGAAATTTCAGACCTTAAATCAAAAATAAATATATACATATTTGAATCTCAATTTATGATTACTTCAATAGCTGGTCTTCTGAAATTTATACATATACAAGTTAAAAACACGAGTGACATTCTAACTTATAAGCTAGAGTATTGAACATTCTGCACTATAAATGACCGTCCTTTAATTACCCATTTCACGTTCATGCCTTGCTGTGCTTGATCCAACATTTCAAAATCTCTTCTATTTTTCACATCACCTCCATTGGCCAATTTCCACCCATTTTCCTTCCATCTGGGGACATACTCTGTGACGCCTACACCGTGAGAACATTTACATCAACGACTCAAAGTCAATAATGATAAAATAATGACAATGGTAATAATATTAATTGAACAAAAAAAGAAAAAAATACCTTTATACATGAAATCGCTGTCTGTCTTAATAGTAACATTTTTCTGTCCTGACGATTTGCATTGCTCTAAGGCTCTGACTCCAGCCTAAATTAATAAATTCAAACATAGAGCAACATAATTGTTTTTCTTTTCATTAATTTCATGGCATTAATAATATGACCAAAGATCGAATATCAACAATGTGTTAGTAGCACTAACCATTATTTCGGCTCGGTTATTAGTTTGTCGTCCAGATAAAGGCTCGCTAACATTCCTGAAATTTTAATGCAAGCAAAGTGCATTAATAGCCGCTTGCCAACAGTTAATGCAGTTTAACAAATTACAAACTGCTGGGGTCACAATGTTAACAGTTTTTGCTGTCATTTTTTGTGGAATAAACAATAAACATGAATATATCGAGAAATGAACACATTAAAAAGATGATTCAGTTGCTCACATTGGATGGTTTGGGCCAAAATATACACCGATGCCTCCCTTGGATCCAACTTGTCCATTCCTTTCACAAGCTCCATCAGTGTAAACAACCTGAGAATCTTTATGCAAAAGTGAATCTATTAGTACTTTTGCTTTTTATTAGTATCTATTGGTTTATCACGTTCAAAAATTGTTGCCAATGACAAGCTAATTCCAGGGTAGCCTACTTCCATAAGTACAAATGCAAGTAGTACATTAAGTAGTTAATGCTTTATTCATGGATCCAACTGTTGCTATAAATAACATGTCCTCATTTATTTGACACTATACTCAAAGCTTTGACCATCGCTATTTCTTCTGATGTTAAAATTTGAAACCCTTATTTCAGCATCTTGATCCTGACACGTTTTTGGTATACAACTGTCAAGACGAAACAGCAAATTTGGATATTGAAATAAAGCGTAATTTTAAAATTGTTTTGCTCTGAAGCTCTCTTTAGTTCTTATTTATGCAAAACGATGTTTTCCAAATCGTATAAATTTTAAAACTGACATTGCTTGAATAGACATATAAAGTAATGTGAAAGAACAATGAAGGTTTACAGTGACTGATGACCCATAATTTTTCAACACCTCTGCCACTTATACTAACGCATAACACATCTATACTGGTAGTTTCCTGAATTAGAATAATCTAGAAAAATAATTCAACAAACCTGAACGAGAGGGCCTGTATGAGGCTGAAGCTGACATCGTCGAGGGCGATTCACCAATAAATCTCTGGGCTTCTTCCGGAGTACTAAATTTCTTATAAGCTGCACCACTGTAACCATTCACGGACTCCTTGCAATCAGACCTGCATATTTATCAAAACGTTTTCTCAATTATTTATAACGCACAAGTTTAATTACCATAATCTCCTCCGAGCGATTCTTCCCAAATCAACCTCGTCCATGTGTATTTATGCAAATCGATCATAAATAGTATATACTCAGTTTTACTGATGTTTCAGCAACCGTATCCTTCTCAAGCTTGCAGTTCAATGAGCAAATGAGAATTCAACTAAATACTTCATGGCATTTAACACTCCCAAAGTTTTCATTAGGCCATTGGAAATTGATTTCTTGTTTAACGTCCCCGCCCGCCCCATTGATGAACCTCCGCCCCTACAAAATAGAGAAAAAAATATTCGCCCGCCCCAACAAGAAAGAAAAAAAAGCCGCCCGCCCGTCTCACAAAAAATAGCCCCGCGCATGCGCAGATAGCTTTGTTTGTAGGTTTATACATATCCTGAAAGAGGAACGAGAATTACATGTAAATCAAATCTGATTGGAATTAGGAAACGTCAGGATTTTCTGCAGAAATTTGCTTTGCAACTGCTTAGGTAAGTACTACAGAATAGTAATGTACACATGACATCATCCTGCCCGTGGATTTTCATTACTCAGTGGTCATTTTGGCTCGATCCAATTAACAATAGCTAGCTCGTTCTGCTTCACATACATGTATATAGATAGCATATGACAACATGGCTTCTCAGATAATATACAGCGCTGTGTCTAGTAAATAAATAAGTAGCCAAATTTGAATTTTCTCCCATTTATGCTGCACTGATGCACCTTGTCCAAACGTGTCCATGCTTGTATGAAAGCTAATGTTTAATTCGCATGTTTGCGATGAGATTATCCAATGTACAGGAACATATAAGAAAGTATAGGAAAAAAACCATACCGAAGGTTTGGATCGAATAAAACTGCTAATCGGATTAAGCGTGATCGAATTAAGAGGCAAAAAAATTGCCGCCCGCCGAATTTTAGACAGACTAAACATGTTTTTCGTTTTTTTAAATATTAGTGATCCATTCAACCTTATGTTGATTAGAGCCATTTATGTCATTCCACGTTTTCATTATTTTTGAGATACATGTACATGTATTTGTAAAAATATGTAGAATTTTTCGATAAAGCTTTATGAGTTGGTTTTGAGTATAAGGAACTTCATTTAGTCTTAGAACTAAACCATTTTAATAAATAGAATTCCTGGCCATATCCAACAGTTGTTATATCATCAAATAATTTCCCTCATCATCCACATCTCTCGCTTAAATTGCATCGCTATTTGTCCTCCTCAAATTGCATCCTCGCAGTAATGCAGAGCTACGCGAATTCCTCGCACGCATAACCGTTTGGAAGCGGATTTGCGACAGTCCCTGATCACGTGCCTATGTAATGGATGCCATCCTCTTTATCGCGTCCCTCTCCTTGTCTGAATTTCATTCCGCCTATTATGTCGTTGTCCATTGTTGAAAGTGGATCATCCTCCAGGCGTATGTATATATCATTAATACTTAAGGTACCGGAAATTTAATATCCGATTTCGGGAACATAATCGCATCTCGATCTTTTTTATAACATCTTCCTCTATTTGCTTCCGAAAAAGTTTGCATTTATATTACTTGTTTTCAATGACATGAATAACTGAATGCGAAGAAGGATTTCTTTCCTCCTTTCAATTCGTGGAATCTTCTACCTTGGCTGCGAGCTTCTTCAATAACGCTGATGCCATTGGGAGGGGAACGCTTATGAATCTGAATGACTTTTATAGAAGGGAAATCTAAACCCTAGATTCTATTTTAAATATTTCATAAAAGTCATCTAGTTATATGGGCCAACTTTATCGTCGAGAATGGATGAGGAAGACTTGCTATAGCTCCCTGAAAAAGGGAACGAGATACTGGACCCCAAACGGCTCACCAATACCGGGTACTTGCAATGATAGCTAACATGTTATGGTTGCATCAGCGAACAGAAGTGACACAACTGATAAAAATGTCAATTTCCGATTTAAGTTGTGTTAAGTTACGCGAAATTAGCTCGATCTCTATTCAGTAAAAACGACATTATCTGAGGTTACTGTAATTTCAACTAAATGACAGCATTGTCACCATGCATTACCGAGCATTAAAATTTGCTTTATCTGAAAATGAAAAGTTTTGAGTTGAGGCACTTCTGAAGCGGAAGTTTGGTGTGCAGTACATGCACATGTATATGATGTACAATGCGCAAGATTTCTAGCTATTTGTGCATCCCTTTACGATTTGTATTGTGTTTACAACATTGTAATTAATGTTTTTTTATTTATTTTTACAGGTAAGTTCCATCTATTGACTGTCATACATCATGTACCAGTATGATGCAATCCAAGTTATGTAAACTGTAGCATATTTAATGCGAGTATTGGCAGTGTTGGGTGAGTTATACGGTATATTTCATTGACGAACCTGTAATTGTACGAGTTTTAAATTTCTGAAGCCATCAATATAGTCTGTTACCTTACCTGTCAAGTTGGTTATACGTTTGGCACGTACAATGTAGGCCTATATGCTACAGAACTAGTTTTCCAGGGAAGCACCCTTCTGTATTTCACGCGACGTTATGACTGCAGACCCTCGTCGCACTGCAGTCATTATCATAGGAATATGCATAAAAAGGGGTGCAGTTTATAACAATAATGCTTGAAGGTTTATATGGCAAAAGAATGCAGCGCATGTTTTCCACCTCATTTCCATCTTATTTTGGCACCTCTGCAGCGTGAAAATGCATTCTCCGTCCCCAAAACACAAACATTGGTTGGAAGTATGCGCGTCTATATGGGTAAAAAGGAATGGGGACCCGTGACTGTCATGAATTATGTATTAGTTTAAGATTTCATTGCCAGCGATAAAGTGTACATGACATGGCTACATTTCATACATCGTCTGATCTTGATGTCTATATTATAAAGTAGACATTTGACATTTTATGAGCGACAAGCATCATGAATAGAAGAATGTGTTGCAGGAAGTAAGGCATGGATATTTCCTTAGGTCTATGCCGTGCAAATATTAACATTCTCGTATTTTCTTGTAATGATTAAAATATGCATCGAAACGTAGGCATGCAGCACTTGACATTGCTCAATTGGTTGTTTTCCAATGAAATATTCTGCTGAAATATGAGCTGTGGTCATTAAGAATGTTGCGATATTTTATGTTCATCATGACTAAATTGTTACATCTTCCTTATCAAAAATCCACTGTTATTGCACAATTACTGCGGACAAGGCATTCTGGTTTGGCAAGTACAGCCATTATTATACATGTACATGTAGTTCTTCAACCCTTCCTGTAAGACGTTGATCTGTTCCCCATAAATACATATTGGAAAATAACAATTTAACAAGCAATTTCTTCGATAAGCTAGTGATCAAATGAATTGAAAGACTAAGTTTCTAATTTATTCTATCGTTAATATGCGTGGCGAACTCATTAAATTTGACAGATTCGCGAAAAATTAAACAAATAAACTGGAGAACTTGAGAACTTCAGTGATACTTTAATTTACCGTCTGTAGTGGTTTGAAACAGCACTTTGTTGCTGCCATCTTTGCAAGATAGTACTTAGTCAACTGTACCCAAAAAGGCTGGTTGGATGACTGATTTCCAGCGCGTTCACTGTAGCAGATTCTGGAGTTGTCTATAGGCTCAATAGTCATTGCACTTAGATACTGTACGAACGCATTGTTCAATGAAATAGATTGCATTCCTTTCCAGTCGTTATGTTTCCTCCACACAGACGCATTTCATTGCTCAGGGTTTTTTGTTGATTGCAATTAAGGACTGAAAATGAGTTTTTGGCGCCTTCCGTCTGTATTTTCGTCCGCTTTTGTTGATGCACACACACTGAGCTGATGCATATCCCTTCTAAAAACGAGCAGACTCGTGTTAGTTTCTTCATTGCATTTACATAAAATAGATGGCATAGTTTTCAAAGTACAAGTAGTTGCATGGATATATGTATGGATTAATAGGTTGTGGTTGCTAAGGTTCATTAGGGTAAACGTGGCTTTGCTCATAAAGTTTGGACTTGAACATTAGCAATTATGTAATGATGATCTGGAACATTTCATTATCCTCCTGGTTCGGGTTTTCTGAACTCCCTTGATGAATTAAATCGATGAGAGCGAGAATTAATTGAACTAAACTTTATTTAAACTACTTTGCAAATGG
>JAQGAO010001608.1:0-23547 GCA_034697705.1 Ommatoiulus sabulosus | reverse complement strand
TAAGCATTCTTCAGGCTCTGGATTTTACTTTCGATTTCTTCTTCCTCTGGGTATAGGTAGTCATTTCACCAAATAATTTTTGCCTGACCTCAGCCTGACTTTTCTTTAAATTTTTGACAAAGTTGCCTGACTTTGCAGGTCAGTGGCAACCCTGTATATGGAAAAAATGCGCCTGCTGCCTGCACGTGCAATTTATCTATAGCAAAAGCAGTCATTTTTGCCACTGTATAATTACGAAGTACCTCAAACTTGTCTGTTTGTGAAAGCTATCTATAGTCTGTGGTGTCGTCAAAATAAAAGTTTGGAGAATTTAACAGTAGACAGAGACCATCTCTTTGTCACCAGACATACTAGTATGTTTTGTTAAATACTCTTTTGCATATACAGTACAGTATACATGTATAGGTAAAAGTTTGCAACGAAAATTTTAAGCTATACAATGATAAAATTGTAGAACAATTTAGTTGAAAAGAAATTAAAAGACAGGTAACTGTCATTTAACTGATTTACCGTATCAGAACTCATCTTAATACCACCTACTCTACAGTACATGTCTTTCTCGTTTATTTCTAATAGGGTGCACTGATATGTAAAATAGAATCATTGCGTCGTACCTTGGGCGCCTCCTTATTTTGGGCAGTTTTATTGGTCAGTTTAATGCCCAATAAAGAGGAGTTCGGATTGGATATTGCGAGAACACTGGATTCCCTCATGTCCTATGAAGATTTCATGTTCTACTTGGTAGATCCTCGTATCAGTGAAGTGAATATCAGAGTGCATTTCCTGTTAATAAAAAGCTGCACTTGAACACAGGAACCAATCTCTTCAGGATTAACGAAAATGGGAGTTCTCCCAATAGCCCAAGAACGATCGCTGCATGTTATGTATGTGGTCATGACAGCTCCTTCTTATCATTTTCTCGAGCTCGCTTACATCTTGGACGAAAAAATTGCTCAAAACGAATTAGGTATGGTATGAGAACAGCTATCTGTAATGGCTTTCAGAAAACAAAAGCTGCTTTACTAAGGATGCTTTATATAAAAGGATTCTTTGTAAATACCTTAGTAAGAACTCGGATAGACTGGAACATCTGAGAGGACGGCATATGGCAAATATTCGAGTGAATGGACATCGCCATGCGAAACATTACAGGATAACGCCAACAGAGACGTCGTAACATGAAGCTCCGTCTCTTTAGTACACGACAATTATATCTAACAAGATTACTGAAACCTTGAACAATTTGAGCTAATAGAGGCCATTGGCGTAGAATTTTAAAAAGCCCATCGAGTTTAATGACCTAATAAAGATGCTCGAGTAAAGAAACAGAAATAATAATTTGGTTGCAGCAGCCAAATAGCATTCTTTTGAGTAGCGTCTAAATTTAGACAACCCTGCAATGAAGTTGTTCTGGGTGCAAGCTTAGTTGTTGAAGACAAAATACCTCCAAGGGGCGCTTAACCTGTACACGATCAAGGACCCATAAGACGTTTTATGAGCAAGTATATTTTCACGCGCAAGTTTATGATATTTTTAATTGAGTCGATGGAATATTAGAATATTTTGAAAATTCCATAATAACAAAAATAAAAGCGGCTTTTTAGTTACCAATAATTGAGCAATATATTAGACAATAAGAAATTTGCGTCAACTATCGATACATTTTAAGAAAATAATAGGATGTTGTTGGCTGATTTAGCAGCTCTCTAACAACTATTACAACCATCGTGTTTGCTATCCCACAATACACAGCGCAGGGTTTACTTATCAAGCAAAGCTACATGTATCACGCTACAAGGATATCGAGTTGTGTTGTGGGATAGAAACCTCGTCGTACGCAACTTGTACAACATTCATTACGCCACAGGGACCCAGATTTTGAAAAAGATATTATGTCCATTCCAAATAACCAATAATCATTTTTTATTTAGCTAAAAGTTTAACTGGAGAATAAAATTATTGTATATTTTAGATGCATTTTGGAATTTATATCTGGACATATTCCGTGTTCTAACTAATAATGTATGGTAACAGTACATGAAGCTTCATATGCGTAAACTGAAAAACGCATATGTTCACAACACAGTTACTGAAATGCTTCATGATACAAAATGCAAATTGGTTTTCAATAAAATGAAATTTATAAATTAAATTCCATCAACACATTTTCCTAACATCGTAAAAATTGCTCTCAAAACACAACAATATTATAAAGAAAAGATTGCAATATATCTTCACTCTTTATTACTATTTTAAAATCTCTATAGATTGTATATAGTGGATAGTGGATATCCACTGATGGAGTGTAGAGAATGAGAAAATGGTAATGGATCACGCATTACAATGTACTGTACTTGCACATGCAGTTTCTTTCCACAGGCCTGAATATAAGCAACGACATAAGGATGAGGGAATGCAAGCTCATGGACATGTAAAGAAATTATTCTCATCTCACACAAAACTTTGGCTCTCGGATATAGTTATGTATAACGCTATAACAAATTGTGCTGTCGAATTACATGTATTGTAGGTAGTCACAAATCTTGCGAATTAGCTATAAGGCAGTCACACATAGCAAAGAAGCAATGAATGATTGCCTACAATAGGGGCATTTCCGGGTAGTCGATGGTACTATTCAAACAAAAATAAACGTCTTGAAATATCGCAGAGGCTGAGAGGGCCAAAGAAAGCAAGACTAAAAGGATAAATAAGATGACCCACGTTAGCGAGCTTCTTGGAAAGAACGAAAAAAAACCTACCAAAAGTCGATGACTCGCGCAATATACATTTCAGAGCTTTACTTCAGCTTGAGCAATTTTTTATATCAAGAAGGTAGAGCCATCCTCCGATATGTCGAGGATCTTGCATTTCTGAGGTGTGTTAGCTTAACTATTATTCGCCTGGGTGCCTTCAAAGAGCGCGTACGTGCCACCACTTCAGGGCTAAAGACACATGCTGAACATCTAATCTTAACATACATCATTCCTTATACATACTGAAGCGAAATTGCCATGGCAATGTATAAAACAGAGAGGCACGCCACATTTTCGCGATGCCTAGGGCTGGTTGCTAGGCAAAATAACATAAAAACAGTTGGGGATAAATTCAAATTCTACGACTATTCCTGCGGTAATTCGTATACGTTACTGGAAGGCAGGCTGCAAAATTTACAATACTCTTCGGCCAGAGTAGACTAGCGTACGGTACAATTTTACTGGAACCATTTTCGGATGCGCTGAAGCGTGCTAGTATCATGCTAAGTAATAAATGGTCTCCGAGTCATAAAAAACTAGTCTGGAATAAATAGTGACAAAAAATCGGGCAAAATAACTATTTTGAAATATTTTAAAATGCCCATGACAAAGAAATCCATGTTCCTAAATTCATTTTGAGAAGAACTTATGCTTAATTATGTTCAATTCCAACAATTTGCAATGCCTCTGAATAAAGCTTACGTGCCATAATTCGCTAAAATAAATCTTGAAATACCTTTTCGATGCTCAACTGATACTCGTTTAATTATTCTTTTACTATTATGTACTCTGTGGTCTATATACATGTATGGTCCAATATTGCACGATGCCCAACGTAACGACATTTAGGGGTTTACAACTAGCATTTAGACGAAACAGAGGTAGTGCAAACATTCATATCATCGAGAAGTCTAGCCAGAAAATCCCTCGAGATTTAGGCAGAGTTACATTTACGCCCAAATATTTTAGGACCCTAACATATTTATGAGTAAAAATATGAAATTATGAACAGTTTTCATGATGGTTTTACTGCGTATGAAAATGTCCTGCCATAAAACATGCCCGCAACGTCTCGCAATTAAACCATATAACTCATCAAAGCACATATTTAGTAACCTATTTCACGTGGGTGCCATGAATTATTGCGATTAATACGCATTATAATGCTTGAAATTAACGCTTTTCCCTCCTCCCAAGCACCCGTCCGTACCCCATGCACACGCCAGCACCATTCTCAAATTTCGACGAAAATGGTCATGTCAAATAATGTGCCATAAACGGCATCAAAATGTCACGACATAAAACCGCACGGTTCCATTAGTCCTTGGGAATTAGCAAGCAAGGAGCATCGGTGGACCTGTCAAGAACGAAATGACCCGCAATGCAGCATCATGGGAATAGACATCGGAATGTGCAAAGCCTTTTCCGTGTCATTTACTGATTTAGGAAATTGCGCTTTGTTATTCCGAAATTATTCCAGGAATTTTTTTTGACAATAATCGATAGTCAAGATGGGAGGATTTCCGTCGCGAAATAACCAGCTATAATGCACTATAAAGAATGAAGAAAAAAGTTAATGAGAAAAATATACTCTTGAGTGCATTTTTATATTGGGTACTAAATGGTAAAATTACCTCTCTTAGAAATAAATTATTTTCCTACCAGAAACTATACATGCATCTCACTACATAAAATACACCAGACTTTGGAATTTGCTCATTTTGCAATATTTCCCTAGTTTGTGTTAATCTTTAGCACACCAGCGCAATTAGGCAATGATGGTTTGAAGCATGACATAGACTTCAATTTCGACAACAATGATGAGACATGACCTATAGCAGCTTTACTGTCATCCAACCAGTCACGGTATGGTTTTGACGGTAAATGATCGACATCGAGCAGAACAGCCGCTCAAAGAACTTGACCAACTGTAAATTGTGAGACGTCTATTAAATTATCGGCCGGTTTGTTCTTGTCAAAAATCCATAAAATTAGAGGATATTTGTAATGGATGATTTCTAAACTTGAAAGTGGACCAATTTTAACGAACGTTTGATTAATTAGAACGGTTATCTTAAAATCATATTTCGGATTTTTCATGCGCACGTGCTTTATGTCCACATTCATACACACAATTTGTATAGTTCTGTCATTTCTAAAACTCTAGCTTATCAATTAAAGCATTAAGAGCATAATGTTTAAATTTTAAAACACTGCCCATAAAGGTCAATGCAAATATGTAAGCGCCATGAAGGGGCCGTGTCAGCAGTAGAGCGTGTAGCATATGCAATTTCAAGAAGAAAGTGTGTTCTCTAATAACACTAAATGAATTGGATGTACACAAGGGCAATGTAAGGCGCCATAGCAGCCAGACATTGGTCTGCGTACAATCGCATACATGCAAATATAGAAGCATGAAGTGTTTTGTTTTTTTCATTTGGTGCACAGAGAAATCCTAGTCGAGGTTTGTAGCGCCTTCCGGGAATGACGCTAGGGATTCTTTGAAGATGAACAAAGATCCAACAGGTATGAAAGATATCGTTTTCCAAGAACCTTCGGTTTTAGAAGAACGGCAACTACAGTAAGACAACCATGACTTAAAGTCAAGTAAGTGCGCTAATACTACAAAACGCATTTAAACTTTATACAAAACATTACCGCAACCGAGTATGTCATCAAAGTGATTGATTGGAAACGTTGTGAAATAAGCACGTACAGTACATACTGTGTCATAGTATTGCCAGTTACATGTGAACATACTGGTTACGCTTTTGAACAGCTTATGGTGGTACCCAGAGCTATGATGTAATACTGTACGGAACGAGCCTCAGTCTTAACCTTATTTTCTACAATTCTTGTCGGAGACCAACTGAAATCAATTTAAAACTTAATAGAAATGATATAAATGTTTAATTCAGAGAGGCTCTGTACTATAACATTACGAAGGCATCATAATATCGTTACACTTTCTGCAAAATGTTACTGTATAAACAGTATCTTAATTTGCAACATGAAATGTAAGTTTCTCTGTAAGTTATTAGATCACGTATCACTGTTTTATCAAACTAAAGATTGATGAAAACAGGATATAATTTCAGAATTGTCACGAAAACTTCGCCTTTTGTGCTAAACAGTCCACATGAGAGAGGCCGATAGGAATAACAATATTACCCCAGTTATGGCTTCTACAGAATCTTAATGGAAAAACTACACTTTGAGGCATTAGTTGTCATAGCAACAGCTAGATCTAAACCTCATTTTCCGACTGTTTAAATGATGTTGCCCTTACGAAAAACAGAGAGATAACCGAAAGCAATATGCGCCGGCATTCCCACGTTGTAAGTTGCAAAATTCGACTACATTTTTTCCATTCTTTCGTAAACACCGGCATACATATGCAAATGACTTAATTATGCTAAACACGCGTTAATACGAATTCTGCTTCCTTTTTATAAAGGCGGAAACCATTATTGGTTTGGGAGAGCGGAAGTACTTTTGGAGTCGCTTAAATTTTATCTTTACACATAAAACCTCATTTCTTCAGGTTATCATAAGCCGGCCATTAACTAATTCTGGGCATCATTTTTATTAACTTTCCTATACTAATTCCAGAATTTCCTGACTTTCACGGTGATCGTGAGTGAAAGTTAGTTTTTTTAAGGCAAATAGCACGACCATGCATTACGCGTGTACAATAAATAACCATATACTGTATACATTTTATATACTAGTTCTTCGTTAACGTAGTCTTTTTTTATTCTTCCATGCATATTGCCCATATACATGTACGTACTCATCTTGACTGCTTAACAACCTAAAATTCAACTTATACTGCAATTCTACATGTACATGCCTAGCCAAACACGTAGCCAAAAATCTGTATCAGTCTTATAGTTACCGTATCTTGCCAACAGGACAATTGCATGACTTTTCTGTAGCCTTAATGTATCAATTACCACTAAAATCACAAATTACCTTAAAACTTATTTAAATTTTTCCAAGAGTTAAAAAGAAAAACATCTGTTTGAGGCAAAAATATTGCACTTATATATCACAGAGCAATACCAGCAGCTATTCGACATCGCGATAAAAAAATCTTTGGTTATAGCGTAATGTTTATACTCCGAGGAGTTCGCTGATATACAACAACGACAGGAAGACGTGACTTAAATTTGCTCTCAAGTCTAATACGACATTTTTTCAACGCAGATCTAGAGCTCGTGAAAGGAATTTCATTTCTCCCTTGGCTACCGCCATAACAAAAAATAAGCAAACATAAAAATATCCACAAAAAAAATCCAATAACTCAGCACGAGACTATAAAATGAAGTCAAAGAAAATGTTTAATTTTATACCTCAAATAACGACAAACAAAAAAAGCGAGCCTAACCGTGGCTGCCCATAAAGTTCTGCATTTTTCGTATACAAAGGGTAATAAAATTAGTCGGCGTGTGTGCGGTTCTGTCTGACCCCCAAATGCATTTAATGCAAACACACTTCTGTCATTCAACACTAGCTAAACAAAAGTCGCACGTGAAACGCAGGAATGTTCTCCCTAGACGACCACACTATAGACGTTGCGGTGCATTTCGCATCTCTCATTCGCCAGATACATTTATCAATCGTAAAGGTCGACGCAAACAAAAACATTCCCCGATGTAAACCTTGTCAAAGTAGTTCACAAAAAAAAAGATTCCCGAAAAACCACCTACCACACGCAGCAGCACCCAATGGGAGGACCAAAGGGGTCAGCACTCTCTTCCGAGTGATTACATTATTAATTGAAAATGTCATCAAGAATCAGGATGCCATAAAGTCAGTGGATCCAGATAGTAAACACTATCAAGTTCTCTCCACTCAATATGACCACTGCTCGAAAGAACACGTATCGTGAAATAATGGCCAGGAAAGCTCATAAAGGGCGCCCGATACGGCCCATGAAATAGAAATTGTCGACTCCCTTCAGATTCTAAATTAGATCTAGTCTATCTTCGATATAGTTTTCGGAGAACGGCTAAAATAACACTATAATATACACTACTCTACGAGCGTACTTTCTACAGATGACAAAGTGCCATTTTCTACATTGAAATTTGTCGTAAAATGTTGTCATTACCACAACGACGACGCATCAAACGGTGTACATGTATAGTAAACTACGATTTCGGTTTTTTTTTTGGGGGGGGGAGTTGTTTGTTTTCTTATATAAAAGAAACGTTGAAAACATGCAGCGCAGAGTTTTTGAAATGATATTATTTCTAATAAATGAAAGTATATCGCATGTACAATCGAACTCGGGTAAGTGGAACCCGCTTAAAAGAAACAAAAAATGATAATTGAAACAAATCTTCAAGCCCTTTTTGCCTTCAAAAATCGTTTGCTCTAAATGTTTTGTGTATTAAGTCAAACTGGATAAGTGAAAACAGTGCCTTTCAAACCACACTATACAGTCTCCAATTTATGGAAATAATGTTTTACTAAATATTGCGAAGTATACCATAAATCGAATGTAAATGGTCGGTCCGAGTTAACGTACTAAACTTGCATATTTCCTCATTAATGCGAGCTTAATTCTATAGCATCAACTTAATGACACGATCTTTATGTTGAGAAACATTTTCAACATGCATGTCGGATTATTCATACATTTTAACATTGTTGTTTTCGTTGTAAAAACTTTTTAGTTGCAATAGATACTTTTAAGAGATTAAGAGCTTAAGCTGTTCCTTACTTGAACTGACCTGAAGTTGAATATTTTCATTAAAAATAAAATGTTTCTTTCTAAACTTTGAGTAAATTCGTATTGATGCAGAATTGAGTTTCTGAAGTTTTTTTTCTCCAGGAACCAAGATACCAAATTGACCGCAACTGTCAACATGCCCACAAAATGCTTTTTACAAAGAAAAAACTATTTTCTGCACGAGCAATGATGAACAATTTCATTTGGCCGAGGGAAGGGCTAGTTTTGGGCGTACACCGGACAGTGTACGGTTTAAGGGTAGGGCTTTGCATGATTCCCTCAACCCCAAAAGCCTTTAATAATGCATGAAGTTTCTGTATAATTGGAGCTAAACCTTTACTATTGAGCAGATGGCATAGTGAGAAATTCCCATCGCGCTCTGGCGGTGAATAATTGAAAAACGGCAATGGACCATGTCAAGAAGGCCTAATAAACAGCACACTGTATTTTGTTAATGGGAACGACCAAAATTGACAATCTTTTTAATGACGAAAAGTATGCCGTTAGAAAAATATTGCGCGCAAGGGTGGCCTCGAATCCTTCAAAATTGGCTTTTCGTGCAAACATTACATAAAATATTCACAAATTGTCGTGCATGTACACATTTGGTGGTGGTTTTAATTTAATTTTGGCATCACGCGCAGTTAAGTTAGACCAATATTGGTTACCAAACCACAAAAAACAAGCCAGTGGAAATCTTGGAAATGCAGCTTTTACTTTAACCCCTCGTTCATTGCTGCTTAAGCAGGAAGAGTGTTAATTACGTTTTACATGGAAAGGTTGTCGACTACCAAGGAAATTAATAAACAATCATCCATCATCTCGAACCACGTTGACAGCAAAAAACAACATGGTGGGTGTAATTATTCTAATGGAACATTTCCATAGAGTGGGTCGAAGCCTAGCTATTAAACCAACCCCACGTTTACCATCGCACGGATATGACGAATGCAAAAAAGGTTCGCCGAATGCTTTGTTATGAACATGCACAACCCATTAAAATTGGAAAATAAGCACAAATCATGCTTACTGTTAAGCCTAAAAGTGTCGTGGCAATATGCGTGTCACTGCAAGGAGAGTTTGCCTCGAATGAAAAGGCCAACGAAACATGTCAAACAGTTTAGGGAAATTTATAGGAGACCACTTGCAAGGTATACGTTAATTGTCGCCAGAAATATATTTTGATGTTCTGAAAGTGGGAGTGCATTGACAATTACCCTTGCTAGATGCGGATAAAATGCATGATTGCTTAGATACGATGTTTAGTGACGTTAGTGTCACCAAACCAACATCAATTTGTACCAATGATTAAAAAGAAAAAAAACACGACCAAGTCGTTCTAGCACGCAATAGTCATATCGACTTTTGTTTTCCGAACTTGCTTGTCAAGAAAATCATTGTAAATCAAATTTATATCGTTGTATAATTTCTTAATGAGAAGCATATAGCTTCCGCCTCATTTCGTATCTCAATTCGGTCCATCTTGCAATGTTCAACGCTTTGTGATCCATAGTTATAACGAATAGATCATAAGCAATTTTTATATTAAAAATGTATTTTTGGCCATTATATACCTTGGAACCGCACGAGTGCAATGTGAAATTTGATGTGTCAGATAACATGCTTCTTTCATTCCCATTCCATCAATTTAATGAGCAATGTTTTATTTCTATGAATAAGCAAGAATGACTTGACATTCCGCAATATACGTTCCAGATACAGTTTCGTCCTCATTAAAATAAATCTTGAGAAGAACTCATTACTCAAATTGGAATGGAAAAGCGGAATGTGTGTATAGATTTCCGATTCGTGCGAATTCCAGAACGATTCAAAACATTACACAGACGCATTATCAAACGCAGAAAGACAAATTGATACACGTTATTTCATCATTAATTCTGAAAAATCCATACTGCATATATATATAAATGTATTTCGAAGCATAAACCATGACCGACAATATTCACGTCCAAACATGCATATACAGTGTACAAGTACATTGTGAGCATCGCACAAAGCTGCAAACAATGAAAAAACAATTGGCAATTTCAACTTTTTTTATGCGACTAAAACGTATTTTTGCATAATCCACTATAAAACAAATGTTCGCCAGACAAGATTCCCTTTTTGAACGATAATGCTTTCCAACAATCAAAGTGTGTATGTAATTTTAACTTTAATAATTTAAAGAATAAAAGTTCTCAATGGGAGAAGCAATTGGACTGATTTTAACTGATGGGAAGCGATTGATACAATCAAGTCTTTTTTAACCTTAGGGAAAGGTCCTGAGTATAGAGGTTTTAAATTTGGCAAACATAATACACGTACGAAGTTATTTGAAACATTCGAAGTTATTTGAAACATTCGAAGTTATTTGAAACATTCGAAGTTAAGTACGGGTCAAATTTTCCGACTTTTTTAAACTCCAAGCTTCAGATTTTATTTCCAGATACACTGTAATCAGAATTTTTGATACAATTTCATATGTACAGTAAGTTGATCGACCCAAATTGAGATTATTAGAATTTTTTTTTTTTAAATAATGGGCTTTAAAGAAATGTTATTAAGTATTACTGGAAAGAGTAGGCACAACAAAGTTTTACATTAGCTATTATGCACAAAATGTGCAATTCTAATGACTTCGCAGCTGGCAAAAAAGCAATTTCATTAAAGTTGCGCTGAGTAAATTCATTATAAGTGGATTTCTGCCACTACAATTGCATTTATTATGCAAATGGATATTTATGGTATCCAAGCATGCGAGGATAACGGAAAGTTTCATGGCAAGGTGGTTGGTTATCAAAGCTTAATCATTCTGCTTTATGCCAAAGCACATTTTCAGATAAATTCGCAGGGAGCGACTCTGCAGTGTCAGAATCTAATGAAAGTTAAATCAAAACGTCGAAACCGAAAATGTGTATAAACCGAACGGGTCAATAAATGTTTCCCCTCGAACTAATACTGGAATTGGATCAAAGAGAAGAAAGCACTCGTATGGAAATTTATCCAGATAGAATTTCTAATGCATTTGATTCCACGCGGGTTTGAAATGCAAATCTACGCAACTGCACATTTCAGGGTTTACTGAATTTTGGTCATTTTGGTGGAGTGACAAGTATTAAAAGTTGATAGTGTGCCTGTACTATTTGCAAGTATCCGCTGAATAAATTTACCAATGATTAATGGTTCTCCTTGCATTTCACTACCAGATGTCTCGCCTCGTTTATCTAAACTCATTAAATATATAATAAAGTCCTTATCAGAATTTCTAAAATCAAAATTAGTCGATTATGCACACACTCGTTGGTAATTTATGATGTTACTGTTCATGAGAAATATGGTAAAGGTTAAAAACACCGTCCAATTTTATTAAAACATGTACTTGCCAATAAAACAACCATTTTTGACGATGCTTTATGATTTAATTTCGGCCTTTATGTTTAAACACATGTACAGTTTACATAAAATGTGAAAAAAAAATTCATTAGCGTGTACCATACTTTTTAGAGAGTAGAAGCCTATATACATTACGTCTTCTGGATTTTGTAACGCTTCTACAGTCTAACCCTGATAAGTGGAAATCGATCCAGCAGAAAAAATTCCACTTATCCGGGTTTTTTCACTTATCGGGTTCAATTCTACTTATCCGGGTTCGACTGTATACATTAATTCACATTTGAGGTGCATTTTTCAACGCAATAATGTGTTTCACAGAATGCACAGAACGCATAGAATTAACACCTAGATCATTTTATGATCGTTTTATTTACAGTATTTCGACTGCAATGTATATATGTAAAGACAAGTTTGCGCTTATACAATATTCCTAAATAAAATATATTTCGTGATGAAAAAGAATCCCAAAACTACACGCTGTAAAAGGTAATTTTTCGAGACGGTGGAAGATTTTGTCTGATCAATTTTAAGAATATTTTAAAGATTTTTGCTGGAATTCCATCATCAGCTTGTGTACCGGCCATTATTCACTCATGTATGGCAATATGCCACGTTAAGGACAAGTGGTCTAATTACGGTTACAAATGGTTCCGTAATTATGGCCACCAATGGGAAAAATACTTAGCTCCAAACCGATCCCTAACGAAGAAAAAAAAAACTGACTTAAATCTTTCAAGTAGCGATGGTCCATTGGTCACCATCTCAATCGTGAAATTTCACGAATCACTTAGCAGAGAGCTTTAATATCACTTACGAAGTGTTTTCAGAATAAATGGGGCTTCGTTATGGGTTACATCCAATGTTAAACGTGTTCGGTGTCCATTTTACAGTTAGCAACATTTTGCACTTATTTTGCTTGAGAGAGCAGCAGCTGAACAGCACGTAAAGTGGAGAGAAACTGGACAGATGATGGAGGGACAACTTCTGTTGGCAGAAATAAAGCAAACAAATGACAAGATGGTTTCCATTTCCCCACCCCTCTTCAAACACTTTTCGTGCATTTACCCCACACCGCGAAGCTCAGTCTGGTGACCGTCAATCAGTGTAACGTTTTGACAACATGGGGGAATACCATGCAGCCAGCAGCGCAGTTGCCCAGAAAAAATGGGGGAAATATGAAATGCCATCTGCTGACACTAACGCTGCTGTTTAAAATAACCAATATCCAGGCGGTGAAAAAATATGTCGCTGAAGATTACGGCCACTCGATAAAACATACCGTAAAACCATAGCGGCGAATTCGATGAGTAATCTAGATGCTGCAAGTTAAAGAGTACGAAGGAGGGCTCATCTTGAGAGATCAAGAATTTGAAACAGCTCTTGTAAACTGTTTTTATTACGCACTTACATATGCCATGTCTAGCTAACATTCTTCTGGATTTCTCACATATTGTGATATTGACCATCAACCAAATAGGAAGTTAAAGAAATTACTCTGAATCGGAGGTCTCATAGCCAAACTTCTAGATCTTTGCTATACCATGCATTCTTTCGCTTTAGACTTTTGGTAAACGCTCAACATGACCTGTTTCAAAACATTAGTTCGGATATATACAGTATGTAAAACAATTCGCTTAAAAAAATAAAGAGTACCCAAGAAATTACCACTGAATGGTTTATTAGCATTTTTAAATGTTATCTGCTCATAAATAATCTTGTGACAACATTACAAAAAATCATCTTTCACAAGTTATTGAACAATATCTTACGTGGCGAAAATCTCGACAGAATTTGAAAATCAAAAATCTGTTAAATTCCTACTTCCCTCCTCAAATCTTTTCCTAATGTTATGTGGGTCCTGCAAAGTCAAAATACCTCAAAAATCTCCCTTGCCATTTCTGACTCTTCACCCCTCCGTGAGTTTCAGGAGTTATGTTCTGCACATGCTGACCACTGACCACCAATGTCAGAATAACGTAGACAAACTCTGAATCATTCTTTCAAAGTAAGTGGGTACTATACCTCTAGCATTCTCTAATTGATACTGCCTCCAACATCCAACAGACTGGGCTTCCTTGCCCTAGCTGGTTTGAAACAATAGTAACTATCTCGCCCCTTTTTGGATTTTGAATTAGTTCATTGAAATAAGGCTTCAGTTTGAACGATTCCGACTATATAGCACCCTCATGTACAGAGGAAATAAGGAAATAAGTTTTTTATGTCGATCCTATCGCCAAATTAATTCAAATGAGCCCAGAACTGGCCTAGACTATCTCGTTTGCCATAGCGCTAGATTTTAATTAAGTTAGTACTGGGGCTCTCTATAAAACGGAGATGTTCAGGCTTGGAGCCAGACATTGGCCGTGTGAGCATTTCTAGCAATTACGGTTACGCAAATGGGGTCGAGTGAACAAAAGGGGGAGCTTTAGTATTCAAATCATTCACATTTCTAATTGAAATAAAATTTCGACACAGAGGCGGTGCAACGACATGGAAGTTGAAAAAAAAAATAAAAACATCATTCAATGAGTATGTAAACACACTGAACAAAACACTGCTGCAAATTGCGTTTCGTCTACGTCTCTTTCCAGGGAATTATTCAAAACCCGATTTGCAATAAGCCTTAATCCTCCCCGCATCGTGATTTGCCTCATAAATGCAAGACCTCTATTCACCACCCATTCGCTGAAACCATTAATTTTAATTTACGAAGTCGAAAATATTAACATGACAGCGTGCATGTAGCATCTGTATACACACAGGCGAAAGTCACATGTATAAGCTTCTGAGAGACGAAATAAAAGTACATACTGTAAAAGCCGAGCCATTCCTATATAGGGGCTATAAACCATTACAATCTGCTGTAGACTCCAATTTCGCTCACGCCTATGTCTCTTAATTAAATCCAGAATCATGACATTAACTCATTTTGGATCAAAAGTTAGCCAATTATGAATACTTGTGTCAAGTTTGTTCAACCCTGATGAACAAACAATGTTTGCGCCGAAGTTGATTAAAAAAAATAATAACACAGAGAATGCACGATTATTTCTGAATATTGGATGCACGATGTTACATCGAGAACTCTCAGAAAATGTGCATCTTCGAACAAATTCATTAACGATAGAAAGTTAGACATCACAAGAAGTCGAGACATTGTCTGGAAGCAGATTTTAATAATTACACACTTGTCGGTTAAAATTAATTTTGAAAATGCTGTTCAGCTGATGCCAATCTATTGTCATCAAGTCTAATAACGATATATCGAGCATTTCAGGATTTAGAGGTCTATAGCATTTATATGCGTTAGGATACTCCCCTAAAGCATCACAATGTTTTCTTCACCTCAAAAACCTTTTCAAATGTCCACTGAGCTCTTAACTTTTGAGCTAAAAAGAATACTGAGAATATACATCTGTACACCATATTTAATGACTTTGCTTCAAACATAAAAGTGATCATATTTTATTAACAATGAAAAACATCGTGTTGCTGCATATTATAAGCTTTCAACAATGGTGCAGTAAAACCTCGATTATACGAACTAATTGGGACCAGGGTGGTTCATATAATCGAGGTTGAAATTCTAAACAACAAAAAAACAATTTTAAAAAAATAGGAAACAAGTCAATTAAATATTCAAAGTTATTTTATCACATTACATGTATACGCATATCACTTTTGTTTGGCAGGTTTGAAAAAATCATGAATTTTCTTCTGTTTCACCATCTTTATTATTTTTTTTTTTTTGTCAATACCAAATCCCTTATTTTTTAGTTAAAATAGCTGGACTACTGCTACGAGCAGGCCTCAAACGAGGTACCTACATGTATTTAATTAAATTTCCCAAGGTTAAGGACTGCGCCAGCCAAAAAACGCCCGGTGTGGTCAGCAGGAGCCTCGTGCTGATGAGTTCATATTATAAAGGGTTCATATAATAGAGGATCGTATAATCGAGGTGTATAACAGTACCTGTATAACAGTTTTAATTTTAATATTTATTTAAATAACTTTCATGAACATTTAAATTCCGAGGAATGCATTGAAAGTACTGAAGTTACATTCGAATTACTGAAAGTATGACGAGATTTTTTATTTATTGTTAAATAACAACATTCTTGAAAATTCTTCAAAAGTGCATAATTTCTGTTGAAAATGGCAGTATATGCGCTAGTATTTTAACTCATTCCTAATCATAAATTGTATATGAACAATTATATAGATCTTTGTTGATCCGGTATCGTTAAGTAATCTTTCTATAAAACAATACCACATAACTGCGTGCTTGGTAAATAACAATGTAAAGAATAGAATAATTTGATGAATTCAGGTTACTTCAATGTTATGTGGCATATACCCGCATCAATGATGTCTTTAGTTGGAACTTGCGAAAATCTCTTTAAACATAACGTTGAATAACCAGCTTATATATTTCTGAATTATGTATCAGTTAAGTTAAATCCTTACAAAGATTTAAAAAGGTTTCTTTACAGACTTATAAACACTGATGAAGGATAATAGGCCATATTTATGTGGCCAACGGCACCAATTACGTTTTATTTGTAACGGTTCTATGCAAAACTCCATTATCTTAGGCATATTACATTTTTTGTATGCAAATTACTATGGAAATGCATATAAATGAAATTTAGACGATATAAGCCGCTGAATAAACAAGCGTCGTGAGACAAGAGCTCGTTGAAATGCACCCCATTTCAGAGTTAAACCCCTGGCTACAATCATGAGTAATTAAATAAATGCATGGCCAGATTAACGATCCTATCGAGATGTACAGTATAATATTTGTCAACTGCGTCAACAAAAACACATACATTATGCACATACATTATATTAACTCAGATAAAAATGAAAGAAAAAAATCCATTTATCTAATTAATATAGCCTATTTTGCGATATAAATTTCGCTGTTGAATAATAATTTAGGGATTTACATCAAATATTAACTAGATAACTAGGTCGCTGACATGGAGCAATTATATAATCTGACTCTTTATAATGAGGGAATGAAAAGTTTTGAGTCCAATTATCAATGTTATCGTATACAGAAAAGCTTCAAAAGACGAAATTTGCAATATTTTAGCAGCAATCTTGGCATTTCAGCTCAAGCCTCAAGCAATTCATCGAAGATCCAGTTTACTTCATTCCAAACTACAGTATGTCAACCAACATTAATTGTTTTAATTCCTAGCTTTAAATAGATAACGAGAATAAAAAAAGAAAATCGCGAATGTAAATAGACCTCTTGAAGAATTACGTGTGGGGCTACATCACGTGATCTTTTCATCTTATCTACAACTAAAAGAACGTGCCCCAGCACTGCCTCTGTGAAGACATTTTTAGTCATGACGCATCATGGCGTCAAAACTGGTACTGCGCATGCGCGTATTTTGTCATTGATCAAAAATACGTCTTGATGATCACGTGATATATGCATATGGTCCATTTGTCAAGATTTACTTCCATGTCCACGTGGCACGCACATAAAACGAATATTGCCTATATGCAACGTGCACGCAGCATGATAGTACATTTCATTTTCAAAATGAAAATTCTTGCATTTTTAATTGCGTTTTATTAATTAATGCGTTTTAAAACTTTCGAAAAAGATCGAGGCTAGCAGACCCTATTAATCTGAAAATGCAGACTAATCCGATTAGACAACAGTCCCAATTAGTTCGGATGAAAGAAATTTATGAATAAATTACCCCTTTTGCAGTTAGACTCATCTATTGACAAACCAGTATGTTGCCAAAAGCAACTGGGGCAACAACAACAACATTACAAAATTATAGATTTTCACGTTTAGTTCAAGACCGAGATATAATTTATAAGTATGCCCATTGTTGCGATTCACCGTTACACGTCAAGTCATAGCTAGCGCTATAGAGGTGGTTGTGCCAGAGTAATGACAGTTTAAAAGCCTAACATTTTCAATCATAATCCTAAGGCGATAAAATGTCAAAATTAGTAGCGCCCATCATCTACTCGACAAGCTTTATGAAATCGGTTTTAAAATTGTCAAAGTTAAGAAAATTGCCCACATTTCGGAGGTGTACTAAGAATGGAAGCCTGCCACCATAGAATTACCATGAATCAACGCCATCTATGACATCATTATTTTTGCATTATTTAGCGCGAAACGACCTCCCAACCTGGTTCTCCATCATCATTCTGTTTGAAATATGGCGAGCCATAGCGACAATGGAAGCAGATCTATTGGCTGCCTCGTCCCTTGGCATGGTCATCGACCATAAAAATGGCCGCCACCGTGCGCAGAGGACGGTTAGCTAATTAATGATCCCAAAAAAATGTGCACGTTTCGGATTTACAAAGTTGCTGTCATTATTAATCGGAAATGCGGGTTTGACATACTTCTCATATTGCACATGTGGATGCCTTGTATAGGGGGATGCTAAAACAGAAACCATGGTGTGCTTTACCATGGACAAATAGGAGGTTGCACATGCACTGAATCTGTAGAATGGTCACATTCAGTATACATAAGCCACAGCACCGTGCAATTAAAATAGATTGACCACCAGGGCTATATTTTCTCTGCAAATAATCAATACAGGACGCGAAAGATAATTAGAAACGCCCAAATCTGGCTAATTAAAGAAAGGGGGACCAAAACAGAGTTTATAGATGAAATCCGGGAAATCGCCCCAAACCCATGTGTGGAAACCAGCTGTAAAAACAATCCTTATACGATTAAGCAGGTTAAGAAAACATTGAATCGCGGGATTAATTCTAAATCACGAGGTATTTGATTAACTTTCTAATCTAGAGCACAATCCAATAGGTTTAATGGCCGTCCTTCATAAGCGCGTATCAAGGATATAAAACATTAAAAATCTGATAAATTCTCTACCAATACACTTACAGTAACACTAAAATGCATGCTGGGATACTATTTTTTTTTAAATCAGCAAAATAGAAATTAATACACATTAGTCAATGAAAGAAACAGACGCGCATTTCATGCTTTCATGCCATATATAAACATTAAGGCAGCAACGCAGCAGAGATTTTTCAGATATTTTATGAGCAGAAAACAGTCATAGCATAACGCCGGGTACACCATTTTTACGAGAAATAGCAATTCCGTGGTTTATTGTGGTATTTCACATATGATTTTGCATTATTCCCTCGTATAACGGTTGTTTACAAGTATATAATTATTAACAGGAGGTTTCATTGTCATACAGGTTATACTCTGGTTCATGTGTGTACACAACTCAATTTTTGTTATGTTCAGTCCACTGCGACACGTGTACCTCTGGTGGCACGTATGACATCTAATTGGTATTCTTACTCTGTCCATACTAGACATAGCATCTCCATGTCAACAGAGACAATTGTTTATTCTGGTCCTTGAATCATGTCAATCACGGATTTTTTGTACACTTAGTCTTTAACATACCCCCACCAAAAGAAGACCAAGGGTGTAATGTCAAGGGACCTAAGCAGCGTTGTTTTCCTGTGCGGACTCCATTTTCAAATGACGTTGCCCTTGCTCCAAAAACTAAGTTGATGTATCACATCGAGCCACAGTACAATTGTATGTCTTTGTTATGTAGCACTAACAATCGTCCCGCGTAATGTAAAAATTAAAATTTTCTCTTCATCGACCATTAATTGATCGCTACTTCAATGTTAACCATAAACTGTTGGCTGAGTCAAAATGCTATATGCTACAATACGACCGCCGTGCAACGACGCGTCGCCTATATACGCATGCATGACGTTACACAACATTTTGTTATCATGCCGGTATCACATGACCTACATGTACATGTAATTCATTGCTTTGGTGGAAATTACAAGGACGCACATTGTTTTAGTTCATCGTTTAAAAAAAATGGCCATTTCGTCATGGCGAATGCAAAACATTTGACATTTGTAGTTCATTTAATCAACCTATAAAAGAACCTTAAAAGAAATTTCTTTGATGAAATTTTGACCAAAACAATCTTCAAATACAGAAGTCATGGAAATATTCGACGAAACCAAAATCAAACAACTATTAAAAGAGCAACCAACAGTAGAAAAGCAACAGGCTGTCCAAATGACAATTTACCAGTGTAGTCAATACAACAACCGAAAACGTAAAAAAACTGACAATCTGTTGTTGTCGTTGTTATTGTTATATCGGTTTCTATGGAGAAGTCATGTTCGGAGTGCATGCTCCGTTAATGTTGAATAAAGATATATAGGACACGATTCATCAAAAGACCAGCCATGCCTTTTATGATCGACTCAACTTATTCTCCCCCAATAATTATCTTTTATCTACTCTGTCTTTTATGAGACTATATGGTCATTGTCACTTGCCAGCTCCATGACGCCATATACCAGACTACTAAAAACAACATTCGTAAGCGTATCTTTCAATTGCAAGTCTATATTAACAACATTTTTTATTCACAAATCACATAAATCTGTCAATACTGTAGTATAAATGAAAAATATTTATGGTTTAAAAAGTTCTAACAATAATCTGGTTTAACCATTCTGGTTCGTTGACACATACAGCAAAAATTGATTCCATGGATTTAATTACAATAATCATCCTATATAAATATAAGCTATGATGTTAATTATTTTTATTATTATCCTGACAAAGTAATATTCTTGCAAACACAAGAAATTCTCTGCACATCGCGCAAATAGATTGGGTATATTTTAGCGCCTCTGGTGGATAATGTATAAAATAAAGAAGAAAGCATATTCTAATTAAGCACTGACAAGTTAATCATATACAATTCCGTTGAATTGTAAGGCAATAAATTATAATTTGAATTACTAATTATTTAGCGTTGAAGTAAAGGCATTCAAGCACGAGTTTATATTGCAAAACGATAATTTAGGTTGGATTTATAACCACCACCATCATTTTTACATTTAACTTACATGTACAGTATATGCAAATGGTCACATGATGATTTACTTTAATTCAAGTCATCTTGATTATTCACGTATAAACCGTAAGTTCATGAAAGTCTGCTGGCGGTGGTACTTATAAAAGTTTTACTTTTGTTTGAAAATGCAATTAATCACCATATAACTTGAGGAAAACCTCGTTTACGGATATTGTAGAATGTAATAGCTATACTGTCAGCAAGTAATGAACTCTGAAATGCTCACATCATGGCCCAAGAGATCATTTTCAGAATGCCGTCAACACTATATTAAATGCTATCAATCCTCCATGATATGATAGATCAACATGCAAGAATATTAGCACATTCGCAAATATGCGGCGTTTGACTGAATTCCATTAAAAATTCCTGTCCACGTCTACGATATTTAGTATTAACTACAAAAACGGGGTCCAATTTTTATTAGAATGGTCGGTCGGTTCAAATTTATTGTAATGGAAATTAATACCTTCACGTGATAATTCATCGGCCTATAAAACATGTCAAGTATATTGCATTTTTTTTTCGAAGAGGGGATGCCGGCTTCACTTAGAAAGTTTAATTTCATCAGAAACTCGCATTCGTTTGCACGCTAAATGTATTTCAGCGCAATTTCACAAAAACATTTCCTCCACCACATGCACTATTATGTGAAAATTGACGTTTCGCTTCTCCCCTTGAGAGCAACAACGTTGAAATATTAAGACATGTGTCGAAAATAGGTTTTATTAATCAAAATTCAACGCCCATCATATAAATGCTACCGCTGGCAGTTCATTGGCATAATCCTGAGCGTGCAAACAACCTGCATACATCCATCACCCACTCACATCCAGGATCAATTTAAAGGGAAGCAAACTGTAAGAAGAATTAACCCAGGGCACTAATCAATGCGTCCCATCGGAATTACAGGGAACCGTAGTTACAGAAGGGAATTCGAAATTGGATTAAAATGAAATATACAGTAGACTGTATATACGGCCGAGGGTGAAAACCGCATGCAAACTATAGTTTCAAGATAATCTTCTTAGATGAGACAATTTCAAGACAAAAATCTAGGCGCGCAAAAAACCTGATACATTGGCAATTACGACACTGTAGGCATTATGCATGTAGCTCTCAGCATGCAATAACAAATGCTTATCAGAAAGGTCAACAACTCAATTGGATTTTTTTCAAGGATAAATGGAGTAAATTAAGAGAACACCGACTGCTGCCATGCATACAATATGTTCCAGAACAGCCATCAAAACGACATCGAATGAATTCAATTCAATTTAACTCAGTACCCCACAGTTAGCAACTAAATGCCATATGGTAGGGGGTCGAGCCCATTTTCAGGAGAAAGCTCCTACGTCAGTTGCGATCGACTTTGACATCATTGTTAAATTGAACTTGAATTAAATTTAAACTTTCATCAGGAAGGTTACTCCATCGTCTAATCACGTTCAAAAAGAAAGACCAATAGTAAGCATCTGTATTAGCATGGAGCTCAGTCAGGGGTTTAGAATGATTATGCCTACTTTATTGCAATTTTCTTCAATTTAATTTAGTTCTGCTTAATACTGATGCGATATCCAGAGCCTCGTCTTCTCTGTATTCATTGAATAAATTGTTAGGAATTTTATGAGAATTTTAAAAATTAATTCCTATCAAACTATCGCAAGAATGAAAAGAAAATGATACTTAGGATATTGCCACAGTTATACCGGGTAAGGAAAACTATTTTTTTTTTAATTGTAATTTACCACGTGTTTGTTTTAATGGTATTTATTAAAAGTGAAATTTTCTTACTTGGTAAATTGTAAATCATAACGAAATATTCTCTTACAAAATTAGGTGACGCTACACAGCCATTAAATTAATTCTTTATGTCACATTATCTACCACTCTGCTAAATTACAAGCCCTTTATACAGCAAATATAATTCAATATTATGCAAATGTCTTTCCTTTTTTTATTAGAACAGGGTTGCCACAGGAATTTCATGTTCAACATTATGTCAATGTAATCCCCGAGTTTGCAAATCGTGTTTGACGTTGATATTTTGCAAAAACAACATGAAATTTTTGTTAAAATCTTACCAAATCCTATTCGAAAAATGTTTGAAGTTTTGAAAATTTGTACTCTGAAAAGATTAAGAATTTTGCGAAGTTGTACTCAGAATCTGTAGAAAAATTTGAAAATTCGCCCTCGGAGACAGCTGAAAATGTTACAAATTTGCATAACAAAACAGATGAAAATTTTGCAAATTTGTGCTCGGAAAACGTAGATAATTTTTTACGTTTATCGTCAAAAACTGTTGAAATGTTTTTAAAAGTATCCTCGGACAATTTTTAAATTTTGCAAATTTCTCCACAGACAAATTTTAAAATGTGGCCTATTTCTACTCGAAAACTGTCAAAAATTTTGGCAAATTTTTGCTGGAAAAGGTTGGAAATCTTGCAAATTTGTGCTCGAAACTGTTAAAAATTGTGCAAATTGGTACTCCGAAAATTTTAAAATTAGCGTGGATGCATTGACTCGGGATAGTGACAACATTAATACGTTAAATTTAACTGACTTTTATAAAATAAGTCCTTCTGTGCTGACTTAATTTACAGATATTTTCAAGTTTCCTGACTTACAGGTTTTCCAGGTCTGGGGGAACCCCGTAGAATAAGAGAGCTGAGTTAGAAGTTAGGATGCGAGTGCTGTGATCAATCGATACATTTGG